>BPLR01013838.1:0-287769 GCA_021605095.1 Caerostris extrusa
CCTCGACTGTTATGTTTATTTCTTTATGTGTAGAAGATTATATATTTTTATACTCACATTATGTTCTGACATTTTCTTTTTTTATCTAATGCAGCCGGCAATCTTAGGAAAAAAAGAAAAAATTTAAATTGCGCGTATATATCTTTTTTTTTTTTTTTTTTTCAACTAAAAATATACAGTGAGGAAATGCGTTAGTTATATTCTCAATATGAAAAAAAAAAAAAAATTTTTTTTTTTATTAAATCAAATTCTTCTGTTGTCGTCGTGTCCCTCATGGAAGGAGGCAACTTCTCTGTTGTGATGGAGCACCCTTAGGTAAAAGTCTGATTTGGCTCCGTGTCGCTGAAGAAGGAGGGCAGTGCCTTCGAGAGGACCTTTTAGCGGAAACTACCCCCGCATTTACGTTTCTTATGGGGGAAGGGACGCCCACCAGGTAGTCCGGCAAGACGCTAAACATCTAAAACGCCATCGAGTCTCCTCGATTTTTGAAACAGCATCTGGTATAACAATGCCGCTAGCGGATGGAACCTCCGAATTAAGGCTCACCACACAGATTTCGGGTTCGAGTCCCGGCGGTGCCATGGATGTTTGTAGTGGTTCGGAATCCACTTTGTAGGTCCCGGTCTGTTTAGCCTAAAGTGGGCACAAGATGACCGTAGAGTGACAAACCAAACCAAACCTTAGGGCTCACCAGAAGCGTACATTGCCACGAGTTAGGATATCAGTTTCTTTTAAATTTACAAATTCATTTTACACATTAATTAATTACATGGGTAATACTTTTGTTACACCCTTCAGTAAAAGGCAATAGACCGCTTGAAAGATTCAAAGTCTTATGTTTAAAATAAAAAAATCCACAATGTTTCAAACAAGTTAATTTACAAGTTAGGCTATATTAATCCTCTACTATAATAGAATCTGTAATGATAAATGACTTAGTAATCCATTGTTAATTGTGTATCGTAATGCAAATTTTTCCATTGTGGAAATTTAATAATAAATAAAAAATTATTCAAAATTGTATTAAATAATTTGTCAAAATAAAAATGCATTTCTGTACAGAATTTTAAAATGTTTTTTAAAGGTAAGGTATAAGTAAAGGCATGCTTTTTAACATAACTTTTTGCTTTATAATTTGTAGAACTGTATAATATTAAGGCGATTTTTTCATTTTCCATCTTTTATTTTAATTGTTTCCTTTAATCATAAGCATTACAGTTCGTTCTATCATACTTTTTATAATTAATTTTGATTCGGCAAATGCACGCTTAGCGTGTAGTTTTTCTAATCTCTCGCACTGAAATTTATCAACTTAGAGGGGAAAAAAAAAATTGATATAGTCGAAAACCTCCACAACTCGAAAAAATGTTTTGTTCCCTTCCCTTCAAGCCCCCATGACTCAAAATTTCAACCCTCTATAAGTCGAAATAATGAGTCAATCCCCACAAGCCATTTTGGTAGATATTTCCCTCCGTAACTCGAAAAAAATATTTGACCTCTGTATCTCGAACATTAGCAATGTTTGATTTTACAACTCGATCATTTAAAACTAATTACCTCTACAGCTCGAAGAAAAATAAGTTAACCGACTTTAAGGATTTGTCGACAATGCACGTCATTGTTTCTTAGAAAACAATGCAAGAGTATACAGTAAATAGAATAACCAATTCTACGAAATATTCTTCTTATAATTCTCCAAATAAGTTAGAGAGAATCTGAACCTCTACAAGTCGAATATTTCCTTACAAAACTACCACGCATTTGCGTATCGTATGGGGAGAAAACTCCGACCGGGTAGTCTGGCTCAGAGGCAAGATGCTGAAGGTCACAAACGCCGTCGGGCCTCCTCGTTTTTTCAAACAGTGTCTCCAACAAAGCCGCCAGCGGTTGGAACCTCAACCCTATTGCTCATCACCACTGAGCCATGAGACAGGCGTAGAGGATGACATAAAATACCATAATTACTCGTCTAAAACGCATTAAAAATTATTGGTGTAGATTGTAAGCTGTTACCAATATTCTGTATTTTTTTTTCTCAGTGGAAGTTTGAAACAAAATTATTTTTTTAAAAATGGTATGTCAGTGTGACAGAAATAAATTTATCACTTATACTTTAAATGACGCTACTTTTATAGAAATACAGTTACAGAAATTAAAATTTTAGTTTTGAGAAATTTTATTAAAAATATATATGTGCAGAACTAAGGGGTTGAGACTTTAAATAGCTCACCTTAAATAAAGCAATAATTCTTTTAAACTTTAATTCAAAGAACATAATAGTGTTAATGGGCAATAAGTTACTTTGAAAATAAAAAATCTCAAAAAGAAATTTAATTATATTAGGCATATTATTTGAGATAAAGAAATTATGTGTTTCATGCTGTACATCTTTCCAGGGGTGATTGTGAGTACTATTGAAATTTTCAAATCTACACATCTTACTTAATATGTTGCATTTTACCACTGCTACAGAAATTTTAAAAATTTTAAATATATTTATTTTCAAAATGAGTAACATGGAATTTTGACAATTTGTAAAACCAAATTTTCAGTACGCATTCACCTCTGTACCTTTTTTTTTTTTTTTCGGAAACTTTATTAAATTTTGCTGAGTTTATATTTTATAATATATTTTTTTGTACAATTTTAAATATATTTATAATTAATAATATCAATCTAATAAAACTTTCACCATTTTTATTCAAGGACCCACCCATTCTGATAAAATAGTTCTTATATTAATTATAATAGTTAGAGCCAATTTTAAGACAAATTTGGAGAAGGTCTAGAAAAAAAAAAGTACAAGAATATTCAATGTATAATATGTTGCTTATTTAATGAAAAACCTTGAAAATCAGCATTTTTTTTTTAATGCAGCAATTTAAGTGGTGATGTGGATGATTTTTGCTCATAAAATATATCAATTTACTGTCTTTACTCCTTTTGCAATGAAAAATGAAGGTTTGCCAATAAAATGTTATAGTGTTACACATGCATAACTCTTTATCTTGCATCATTCATGAGTGTAATATAATGAAATACAAATGTTAGCTGATGTTGCTTGCAGGAAAAAGAAATTATGGTCGAAACCACCAATTCTAAGGAACATTGGCGAGTCCAGTTGGACAGATACAAAAGGAGCAGCATCAGAGGCGAAGAGATATTTAGGGAGGGATTTTAGTCTCAATAAAAAGAATTAAAATTTTTAATCATTCAAATTTTAGGTGGCGTGATATTAAAGAGAAACCAAATGGAAAAATTCCAGTCTTACAATTATACTTTTGTGAACAGCTTTGCTAGGCGCCTATTTGACTAAATCATACCTTCTCCGTATGGCGCCACTCTCTTTGAATCTGTCCATTTGCCAATTTTCCACTCTATCGGTTGTTGGACTGTAATGATAAATGACGTTGCCGTATTCTGCATTGTTTATAAACATCGTAACCACATTTTGCACATCATTGCTGGTTTGGCGAAACCGGGCTCCTAAAATATTATTCAACCAATTAAGGTTCTGAAATAAAATGAGTTTTTAATTGAGAAGGACTTATTCATTATTATAATAAGTGAATAAACGAAAAACTACCATAACTGAAAAATAAAAAAATCCCATTTTATGATTTGGGGCAACGCTTGAAGAGAGTCAATTTTTTTCTTTTGTGTGTGTCAATTTTTTTTCTTTTGTGTGTGTTCATAAAATTAGATTTGTTAAATATTCCATTTTACATACAGAAGATACTATGTTCACTTAAATGCCACATATTTCTATAATAAATTGATATTTTTTTGTCAAATGTTTTCCTAATTTTCAATTTAGGGATGCGAATGAAAGGAGGGTAAAATCTAGGTTCGGTGAAGTTGCCAATCTTGCAACCCGGAAGGTTTAACCAATTTCCTTAGTATTACAATAGTGAAATTCATTATTTCCTTTTATTTCAAGCATTGTAATAACTGTTATAATGTAAATTTCTTTATTTGCAGAATTTTATTTTAATAAATATGAATAGACATGTATTTCCACTCATTAAAATACGAAACAAATTTTTTTTATCTATTATTTATATTTGGATTATTAAAAACATTTTCATGTAAAATAATTTCTAATCTAAAAATAAAAATATATTATAATATAATAATTGAAAAATAATTTTTAATTTTATATATATATATATATAATTTATGTTCACTTTATTAATACTGGATTATGGTTGGGATTATTATTACTGGGTTCATATCAAAATGTCAAATCAAAATGGGTTGATAAAATGTCCGAAATTTATTGAATTTTTAAAATTTTTTTTTTTTTAAATTTATTGTCCACCTTTTCTTTATTCATTTCATTTTGTTTGAGATACCACATCCATCCCTTCAGAGTCGAGATGCAGCAAGCTATTAAAATATTCTAATAAAACGGAACTAATATAAGGAAGCGAACTCCACTTCCCGTTCAGTGAATTTTGGAAAAGGGCACTACACAAACTTAACTTTCGGAGCGTGGGATTCTGTTATCCAAAGACAAGAAGATTTATCAGCTTGATTTCAATCGATGGGTGAAGATTTCTGCTGCTTTTCAATTGGAATTGTGTTAGATTCTTCCAAGTCCAGTCTGCCATGAGCGATTGATGTATCCATGTGGGTTACCAAACACAGGTTTACTCTATTTATTGACATATTGACTTCTTATCTTTTATCCCCATTGAACATTTTCTAGTTCTTTTTCGAAACTTTTTTTTTTTTTTTTTAAATATATGGCGGATGAAGACTGTGGCGACCACTGTCAGTCTTAAGAAAGATATGCGACTAAGTGTTAAGGTCTTTTAAATTGAATGGTTTGTAAATGGAACAGGTTTTAGGATTTAAAAAGGTACTTACGTATTAACGCCAGCGCAGCAGAAGTTGCGCCAATAAAGAGCTGCCAATGCACCAAAATAGAGACTGTTTTGAATCTATGTTAAACTCTATATCGGCCCATTTTCCACCCCAATTTTTTTAAATAAAATATTTTGAATTTTTAAAAGTGTTTTGGCTTTAAATAAAAGTGTTTTATATATTTTATGATTTTCAACAAAAATTTTAAGTGTAGATTGGCACCTTAAAAACCGCCAAATCTGTAGCTACGGTGGCGTTAATACGCAAGTACCATTTTTCCTTTAAAGTTTAACAAATTCAGATGTTAGATGTATTTTTAAAGAAGTCACATGGTAACCTTAAGAAGTTCTGCTGATGCAGAACGGAATTTTTTGTGTGCCAAGTTGTGAATAATCCAAGTAGAATGAACTGAAAAGGTCTTATCCAACCTTGATTTTCATGCAACATAATAACAGCCTCAGTGCATGGTGCCAACATTCAATACAACTATTTTACTGTCGGTGATAATGTGGTAGTCAATGTGCAAATAATCACAATGCATTGTCTTTTGAATCCGATGAGTTTGCATAGTTCCATAAATAGATATGATCCAAAAGGGATTCATTGAACCATTGTGATTATTCTCCAACATCCAAAGTGAGAAATGCATTTCTGTTATAAAAAAATGACTGCAATAATCTCTGTTTACATTAAATTTTTTTTATGTTTGACACACAAGATGTCGGAATGCCTAGTAATCGAATATGGATTATATATAAAACAATAAATTAATATTTAAAAATTTTATAAAATATTAAATATTTAAAAAATTTGCTTTTTTTCTATTTATTTTCTCTGTTATTGTGAAATAAAACATTAAAAAAAGACTATAGCAATAATATTTCAGATATTGTAGAGTTGAAAAATATAAATGAACAACATTAAAAATTTAAATAAACAAGAAAATTCATTTGTTACCTGTAAGTGTTTCACACCATGACAAAAAATGTTAAAATTAATGTCTCTCTTAAAACCAAACAAAATGTGAACTATGGAATTATGACATGAAAAAAAAAATATAATTCTATCATAGAATATAAATCATGCTCGCATCCCTAAACTTTGAATACATGAATGTTTTAATTTTAAAAATACTTTTAAAATTTTACTTAAATATTTATTTACTAAATCGCTGCTTAAAAATAGGAAATCTTAAAAAGAAACCTACAATTTTAAAAATATTATATATGATTACGCGAAATTATAATATAAATATCATAAATCTCATTTAGCAATTAATTTATAATTTCAAACCACAGCAGAGAATGTTTTTAGTCAGATATATTGAATTTCTTTCCATGATTGTAATTTAATTCTCATAAATTTCGTAGTAAGATAAAATTTCAATCAATTTATTGACGAATAAATGTTTAAGAAACCTTTTCTGCATTAATCTTTGTTTTATCTACATTTTTTATCTTCATTGCGTAGAAGTTTTTATTAAGACTATCTTTTGAAAGTCACGTTTTAAGATTTTTTTTTGAAGACAATCTGTTTCATTGAGGTTTTCATTTCAATTGAAATCCTCTAGATTTACTTTTTTCTAGAATAATCCTTAAAGATTTTCCTCATTTCCCCCTAAGATTGGACCTCACTTTACGTGGATCTCCTCTTTAGTCAAGGCCGGGACTGAAGAAAAGGAAAGTGTGATAGATCTCAAAAGCCGAGAAAATTTGTGATTTATCACACTTATACAAAATATATTTATTTTTATAATGTCCAAAGTAGTGAAAAACAATGTATTAAGAAAATGCATTATATGTTCATCCATATATTCAAAAATTTACTCTGATTCTAAAAAATAATAGTCTTGCGAATATAGTTTTATTTATGAGTTCGCAGAATAATTAAATTATATTCTGTGAACTCATGATGCCTGCGCATCTTGGGAACATCTAATATAACAGATTCTATGTTTCAATTTAGGGTCTGAATGGCCAAGTGGCTAGCGCTGTGGCACTCGGTTCCTCAGGCTTCGGGTTCGCCCCGGCGGTGCCATGCATGTTTGTAGTGGTTCGAATCCACTTTAAACCGTAGGTCCCGGTCTAACAGAATCGTAGAGTGTTGTGTAGCTTATCTTCAAGTTACGCGCACCTCCTGGACAGTGCTAAGTGAGTAACGTCTGTGCAGCAGTTGCCTTAAGGCATCGAAGACAATTGTCTACATGTTTGCCAGCTGCATTAGAAAAAAAAAAAGGTTTCACTTCTAAGTGACCATCCCTAAGTACACATGGTTGATTTTTGACAGCATACCAAATCAGACTCTTAGTTCAAGTTTCTGGCGCTTTTGGTTCAACTTACACCTGCGAATCGGTTTTTTTTTTTTTTTTTTTTTTTTTTCTAAACTGAAATTGACCAAATACAAAACACCCTCAAACACAACAGACGCTAACCTGCAACACCCATTATGATGTGCAAATACCCAAATTGAGATCGCGAAAGCTAAATGAAAGGACCCAATATCGCACTAGTAAAATAAATATTTTTTTAATGATTTAAATTTTTTTATTTCGTTTATATTTATATATTTGTTATATTTCATTTTTAGAATTATATATTTCTCCACAGTGTGCGTTTAGTATTATTGTTATTATATTATCTATGTTGACATGCAAGAATAATAGTAAACACAATAATAATAACTCATTATGTTTTAATTTTCACTCCAAAAAAAAATGTCTACGGTGAGTCTACATTTAATAGGGGGGATATACAATTTCAGATGAGGCCCGTGGAGGTAGCATGCATTTCCAAAGTGGCCCCCTAGATCATTTCGGTTGCCCACCTGGCTTTTAGCCGCTCCTGGAAGAAAATAGACAGTTAAGTGAAAAATTTTCCTTTCCTAAAATCACCAGCTCTCTCTGGCGGTGTAGAATTTTTACTAAACGGAGAGATCCTGTCTCTAGTAACCGATAAAAGACCACACCCACTCAGCTTGTTATTGGTGTTTCGGTTTTCTTCGTTAAACTTATGATTTATTTGTTGCTTTTAAATTTAGTGCACTTTTAAGATAAAAAAAGTGTTAATAAAGTCATAAAAAATGATCTTATTCTTGGAATCCAACAACTTGAACTTCTCTGTTTTTGTCAAAAATAGGATTGTTTGAATGGGTAATGTAATAATACACATTGTCAGTAGTAATGAAATTTCTTGAGCGAATTTTCTTTCTCTAACTTCATTTTCAATTGTAGTATATTCGTATCCAACTAATATGTTGTTACACGCGTAGATATAATGTACTAGATAATAAATGTGCAGATAAAAACCGAAATTCTTTTTATAAATTTAGAACTAGCAATATCTGGTATATACTATTTTTGATGGTACATCCTTTTTGTGATAATACTAAGGTGATGTAGGGGGCAGTATAATATAGAAAAATTCAATTTATTAGTGCTGTTCACCCCCATATAAAAACTAATTAAGTTAAAATAGAAAACTAACTTTGTTTAAATTAATAAAAATAATATGTTTAAATAATGTTTTATCAATTACAAAAAAAAAGAAAAAAAAAAAGCACATATAAAGCTGTTTTCTTAAATAAACTTGTTATAAACATCGTTCTTTCTGATTGGAGAGCACGTTGGGATATTTTTTAAAAAATCTTAAATTATATATTTCCCTAAGAGAGTTCATTTAATAGTTATCTTAAATATTTTTATTAGTTTTCTATTCAAAATAAGGAAATTATTACTTGTTCAATTTAGGAATACTTAAATGACAATGGGGCACGATGAAGTTCTTTTTATTTACAATTGCAAATAAAAAGAAATCGGAAGTGACTAATAAAATAGCACATGTTTCCGAAACAATTTGTTAATGAGAACAGTCATTCACAGCGTATTTACTGTTGCATGTCATAAGCATCACAGCTATGCAAGTTTAAGCAAGATCTTAGTGACAGAGTTGATATTATAAGTTTCTGAAAGTATTAGCACAGCATGAATTTCGCTGACATCTTCAGTTTCTGGGAAGATAAATTACCATGTTCAGTCTGACCAAGTTTAGGTGTAGCAAATTTTTTTCAAAACATTTACTAGCATGAAATCATTTTACTGCATTTTATCCACATATTAATTTCATGTTTGCATCAAGGACATTATACAACTAATTTGGTGGTGACATTAAAATTGAAATGCAAAGTTCTCTTTGGCTCATTGTCTATATTGATTCTTTAATTAGAAAATGTATCTTATATATCATAAAATATTTATCTGTTTGTTATTATTTTTTATTTATTTATTATCCTTTTTATTTTATTTTTATTTATTTTTTTTTTTGTCTAAACAAATGCTTATGATTTTTGTAAAGTACAGGGAACTGATTTTTATTGGGAAAAAAAAAGTTACAGACATTGGAAAAATTTATAAATATGTGATAAAAGCTTATATTTACATGAGTTTATGCAAACTCTTAATCTTTATAAAATCAATTAATCATGCTTTTATAAGCAACTGTCTGGGGAATCAGCTGAATTACATTAAAAAGTGTCTTTTAAAGAATCGTTTTTAGAGTGATTTTTTAATTTTTTTTATTTATAATATTTGGAAAATAATTCTCATCTTACCTTAATTGTCCCCTTTACGTTTGAAACAATGTGTCAAAGATTTTTCTAATAATAAACATTTTGTTTGAAAAGTGGCAGTTCATTTTTAATTTCAACTTAGCTATTTAAAAAATTGTCCAAGGATGGAGCTTTGAATTATTTCGATAAATCTGTACATGCTTAACATTTAAACTCTGAAATCAAATTCTTAAAAACTGCTGAGATATATCATTATTTTCAGAAAAATTGCACCTATCTATTTTTTAAATGAAAAGGAATTTTTAAAAAAATTATTTAATTTTTTATTTAAGCATGGAACAGAATATTTGACAAATATCTTGATCAGAGAGCTAGATAATATAAACATGTGTCATGTGTGTATATATTTGCGCAGATTTGGAGATTTTGTGCATGGATTTTATAGAAAGGTGGAACAAAAAAACTACTGAATATCTTATGGGAAAAAAAAAAAAATTGAAGTGCACCTGGATATTGTTTGTAAAAAGTAAGAAAAGAATATTGCCTAAACACCACAAAATCACATATGCTTTATCATTTGAATCTGCTCATAAATCTTTGAAATTCTTTGTTATGAGTATAATTACGACAAAGATGATTCAGTGATAAAATGGCTCATCATGAAATTATGATTTACTGTCAATGAATTAAATGTTATATCATGTCAGAAGTTATGTGAAAATGCTTTGCACGAGACTAAAAATGTGTATTTGCAATTTTTTTACGATGAAGACTCAATGCTAAGGTAGGGGTTTGTTGTAAAATCATTAGATAAATAGATGAAAAGAGGTTCACTTCTTTATTTCATAGATTCATAATCATATGCAAAAAACATTATTTTAAAGCTAAACCTCAAACAAGTACTGCTGATATTTATATATATTAATAAATATTATATTTTTTGCTCATTGTGAATTTTTAATATTTTTGAATTCTATGTCATTCTGTTATCACAGACTAAGACGTAAACTCACACAATTTTTGTCTAACTTTGGTCTTGATTTTTACTTTTTTAATATTTGCTTTTCATCATCATTATTGGCACAAACAGCCCCATGGTGGGCCAAGGCCGTCTGCCTACTGGCAGATTACGAGACAAGAGAGATTTCTTTTTATGGGGGTAGGGTTGTCAGCCTGACGCTCAACAGCCATATTAGACCGGACCTACGGCTTATTCCGAACCACTACAGACATCCATGTCACCTCCTGGATATGAACTCGAAAACCTGTGGTATAGAGCGCTAGCCACCAGGGCCCCAATATTTCCTTTTGCTATTTATAAAGGAGTAATTAAGAGGTATAATAAATGATGATCTATAAATTTTAATTTCTCTTGAATGATTAACACTAGTAAATATTTTAAATAATATTATCTAAGCATAACAGAGAATTCTGTCTTAGAATTTATTCTTTGTCGTCCTTGAATGTTCGTTTAAATGTTTCTTAAAGTTATTTAAGTAGTACTTTTTCTTTCAGATTGAGCAATCCTTTGAATATTGAAGAATTCATTTTTGCTACTAGATTCAACAACATAAACTTCAGTATGCTGTCAAGTCAATAAACAATTAAAAGCAGTAGTGAGTTTCTTAAAGATTATTTTACAAAATCTTTTAATCGATAGAAATTTTACAGATGTCCATTTCTATAAGTTAATTTTTTAATGCAATCATACTAAGTGACTAAAGAACTCATCACCTATTCATTAAAAGATTTTTATGATATCTTATTATTTTAATCTTGTTTTGGTATATTTTTGGTGATTATCTGAATATTTATATGCTTTATTGTTTAAATCGTTTCCATCTAAAATATAATTAGGTATGAAAAATTATGGCTTCAAACTTTAAAATATATTGAATCAAGCAGAATTTTGTATTGTTTAAAATTTTAAAAAATTTTCTATAAACTTAAATATTTTTTTAATAAACTCAAGACTAAAAAAAAAAAATCTACAAACAATTTTTTATTTTCCTGCTTTTTTTTATCCTTATGCAAAACATTTAATATTTTTATTTTTATTCTGTATTGGATTTTTAATGAAAATCAGTAAGATGAATAATTCTAAAGTATTTTTTTTGTGTGAATATCTTTTAATCTAAACATTTTATTTTTTTAAAGAATGTAAAACTTTTATTTGCATTTGAATTTACATTAAAATTGAAAATGGGTGATTTTGTATTAAAATGCTTAGTTTTTGCAATATAGTAAAATAAACTTTTATCATTCTTTTTATATATTCTTTGTACAATTTTTAACCTTTGCATTAAAAATATGTGTACAAATAGAATTAAATGCAAGAACTAGTGAAGTATATTTCCTGAACTATCCACCCAATTTTCAAAACTTATTAAAAAATAATTTTATAATAATTGCCTTTCAGTCTCAATCAACATTCATAATGTTAATTTGTTATTTTCAGAATTGGTTTTAGTTGGCATAATAATTAATATTGTAATCATTTATTTTAATTGTGGAATGAGTGTATGTTTCTAGATATATCTTGCACTTAAAGAACTTTAATGAAACAGTTATAAATTCCATGACAAAACCAATGAACAGTCTTGGTATATATGCAGTTTGGCTTAGATTGATGAAATTGCTTGATATAGATGAAAGTTTGCTCTAACTGAGATCAAGGGTGTATTCTTAACCACTGCCAACATTATTTGTTAATTGATGATATTGCACATTTTAAAGGAACTTGAATCCTTAGTAGTTTTTGGTTGGCAGTTTAAATCAGCTATCTGTTAACAAAAAAAAAAATTGTATCCATTAATTTCTTATTAATATTTGCCTTTATATCGACAGTTCTTTCCAGTTATGATACATAGTTTAATAGTTTTTTTAATAATTTCTGATAAATTCGACAGTAAGTAAAAACATACAAAAAAATCTATGTTGACAAACTTTTTTTAAATTAAATTATGAGTGCTTTTAAGTTATTCTTCTTCTGGGTGTTAAAGATCTAGTGTCCGATTTTAGCAATTAATTGATTGACAAAGTTTTTTGAGTTATCAAATATAATTATTTCGGAAAAAGATATTTTAGGGATTTTTTTACTGCTTAAAATACTTTTTAATCTATAAATAAGAGATTTTTTGTAAATATAATTTTAGTGTACAAATATAATTAATATATATTTATAAATTTCTTAGAATCAACAATGAATGTGTGTGAAGTCTGTGGCAAAGTATTTTCAAAAACATATTTACTTAAAAAGCACTCTCTCATTCACACTAGTGAAAAGCCTCACACTTGCCATACGTGTGGTAAAGCATTTGCACTTCAACATTATTTAGAGAGACATTATGAAATTCATGCGAACGAAAAGTCCTACATTTGTGGTGAATGTAATCATGCTTTTTTTGCGAAAATCTGATTTAAAAAGCCATTACCGTATTCATACAAGAGAGAAACCTTATGATTGTAGGGTGTGTGGTAAAGCTTTTTCAAGGAAATTTACTTTAAGTATCCATCATCGTGTTCATACGAAAGAGAAACCTACGTTTGTGAAATGTGTGGTAAAAAGGTTTTCGCAGAGGAATAATTTAAATATACATAATCGCATTCATACGGAAGAAAAACCCTATGTTTGTGTAACATGCGGTAAAAGGTTTTCCGACCAAGTGGATTAATACATCATCGGGCTCATGAAAACAAGAAATCGAAATTAACAATGAATGCATGCAATGTCTGTGGAAAAGTATTTTCAAAAGCAAAGTCTCTTAAACAGCATTTCTCTCATTCACACCAGTGAAAGGCCTCATACATACCATTTATGCGCTAAAACATTTACACTTCAACATTATTTAAAGGCTCATTGTCAAACTCATATGAATGAAAAGCCCTACGTTTGTAGCGAGTGTAATCATGCTTTTTTACGGAAAGTTGATTTAACAAACCATTATCCTATTCATACAAAAGAAATCTTATAATTGTGGGGTGTGCGATAGAGCCTTTTCAAGGGAGGCACTTTTAAAAGTACATCTCGTATTCATACGGCAGAGAAACCTTACACGTGTGAAATGTGTGGCAAATCTTTTTCAACGAAAAGCCGCTTGACTTCCCACTGTGCCAGTCATACGGGAGAGAAGCCCTACGTTTGTGAAATATGTGGTAGAGGTTTTTCAGAGAAAAGCAGATTAAAACTCCATTATCGTGTTCATACGAACGAGAAACCCTTTCATTTTGTGAAATGTGTAATAAAACTTTTTCACGGAAGGGAATGTTTAGATTATCACTGTTGTGCCAAAAAAGGAGCAAGTACTTCACACATGTGATATATGTGGTATGGAATTTAAACAAAGAAGAATTTAGATAAGCATAGCAAAAATTTACACTCAACAGATATAGATTTTTTTTGGAAGTAATACTCATATGGAAAAAAACATTACGTGTGTGATATATGCAGTAAGGAATTTATATCCAATTATAATTTAAAAAGGCATTTGAAAAATTTGCACTCAGCAGCATTATATCCTGATGGAAGTGGTACTCCTATGGAAGAAGAACATTATGTGTGTGATATATGCAATATGGAATTTAAACACAAATGGAATTTAAAAGGCATTGCAAAAATTCACATTCAACAACCTTAAAAAGTCTTATGGAATATGTACTCGTATGAAAAATTGGTGCCTCACATTTGTGTTTTATGTGATAAGGAGTTTAAACATAGGATGGATTTAAGTTTACATTTCAAAATGCACACTCTAACAGCTTTGGGAGTGTAAAAGTAGTACTTGTATGAAAGAATTGCTTTTACATTTGTAATATATGCAGTAAGAAATTTAAATATCGAAAAAGACATTAATTAGACATTGCAATGATTTACACTCAACAGCTTTAAACTCTTGCAAAAGTACTGATGTGAAGGAAACGCGTTTTATATTTGTGATATATGTGCAGTAAAAGAATTTAAGTATAAGAAGAATTTAATTAGGCATTACAAAAAATTTCACCAGACTCTTTTTGACTCTTCTTGCAAATAATTTTAAGAGTCTGTACTTATAATAATTTTTATTATTGACGTCAGTAAAAATATATTTGAAAATCAAAAATGTAAAATTAAAAAAAAAAAAAAAAATCTGTAATATTTTTTTTTTTATTCTTTAAATTTAGATATTAAATTACTAGTAAATTAAATTGTAAGTTTATCATAATTGGAAATGAAATTTCTAAATAGGCTATTTTAATTCATTTCTTTTTTTGTGATGCTGTTATTAATACTCATATAAAATAATTTACAGCTGTCATATTTAAAAATATCTTTTGTTTTAAGGTATCTTATGCAATTTCTTATTTTTAATGAATCTAAAATTGCATATGTTGTATATTTTTTTCTTGTAGTATAATATTTATTGTTGATTTTTCTAATAATATATTAGATATTTACTATAATGATAATAAATTTATTTAAGCGTTTCTATAAATATATTGTTTATGACTGAAGATAAAGCTTGAAATGTCAAAGCTATTTTATATATCAGTATTTTTTTAAATCTATTTTGCATTCATATGGAAATTTATAACTTGTTTATAATGCTTAATTCTGCATATAATTGTGCTGTGTTAATTCTACTGCAATTGTAAAAAAAAATATGTTTAAATTAAATCATTAATTATTAATTCATATCTTACAAAAAATAATATAATAATTTAGTATCTCAAGTTTAAAAATTGATCGACTTTTTATAAAACTCAGATAAATGACTTTTGAAGGATATCTTGATAATAAAAAAAAAAAAAGCATAAAATGTAGCAGTAAAAACTCCTTTAGATAAAATAAAAGTAGGAAAAATTGATAATATGAAGATAAGTCATTTGTATCTTTCAATAATATAACCTGTAACAAAGACGGTTACTGGTGTTGACATTAATAAGATTGTTGGTACAGACAAGCCCTAAGTTAGTGTTGAGAGAATTTTCATAACACTGGGTTTATAAAAGCTATCCCTAGATAAATGGCGAAAGAAAAAAGAGCTCATAAAAGATTCTTTTTATAATTTTTATGCTTTACATTTCCCCCTGACTTTGTAAATTGTTCTTTAATTTGTTGAATTATTTCAAAATTTGGGCCATATTTCAATTTTGTTAATTGTATATACTGCTCCTCATACAGACAAACCCTTCTTCAGGATTATTCATGAGTAAATAAAAAAAATCAACTGTATTGAAAATACATTTAGAAGTTATTCTATTTTTAAAAACAGATTTAATGTATTACATTCATAGCATCTTTGTGCTATAAGAGGAACAGTTTTCTTTTCATCTATTCCATAATACTTTGGTACCTGTTCATTTAATACTGTAAATTTATTAGTAGAGATCATAGTGCATGGAGTTATATTTGGAATCATTATAAAAAAATTTGATCCTGGCCAATTCCTTACTCTTGAAAAATAAATGGCAAGCATTATTTTAAATAATGAGTATTTGAAAAAATCTTGGTGTCCATTGACTTTTGTGGCAAGTGTTTCCTTGTTTGTTAATATTCTTTCAAAAAATTATAAATTAATATTTCAAATAAATTGTGCTGTATGTTTTAATCAAAATAGAATAAAGATTATATTAAAATTTTCGTCGTTTTTACCTTTCATGTGGCTACTTTAAAACAATTTTATGAAGAAATGAATGTTGAATATCAAAAACTTTTAGGATATTTAAAAAAGTGAAATGGCTTTCTCTGACACTTACTACAGAGTGTGCCCTACAATTAAGTATCTCTCTGTTCATAATTTTAAATTTAGATAAATGCCCTAAAATCGTTTTTAAATTAAATATTTGAGATATTAATGTATTTTGTATATAATTAAGCATCTATTTTTCACGAAACTAGTCAAAATATTGAAGTGAACATTTTAAACTATAGAAGTTAAGTCTTATTTTTGAATGGATTTATCTTTCAATATAAATCTCAATTTGAAGAAAAATATCTTCTTTTAGTCAAAAGAAAATTGTTATATGGATCAAGTTCGGGTATAACGTACATAAAGGTAATTTAAGAAGAGGAGAAATTTTATTAAACATGTTTTCAATAAATCAAAGAATAGCATGAAATAAACATAAATAACTGTTTACAACAGATTTTTAACTTCTTTGCAAATATGTCATTTTGAAGAAATTAGAAGAATGAATGTATATTTAAATTCTGAAAAATTAGAATAAATTGGTAAGGGAAAAATTCATTAAAATTGAAAAAAAAAAAGTGGTGAAAGTATTCAGGCATTTTTAAAAAATGAACATAATCCTTATGAACTTTTATTTCTTCTAGTTCAATTTGCGTTGTACTGCTCTGGAGTAATGCAGCAGTTGAAAGAGTTAAAAAGTTGCAAAGTTAAGGATTTGAAAGATTGTTTGTAAATTGAAAAATTGAAATTGGATGTTGTTACCCTAGTTTGCACCACTTGCCATAAAATTCAGTATGAAGGATATTTCTCATTCAGATATTTCCAATGCATTGAGAAGATGATGCATTGACAAAAATATTTGTTCAATTAAAAGTACTCATTTCCGATGTTATTAGATAGGCATATAAGCATAATTAAAAATATAAAATGTTTCTATTATGTATTTATAATGTTTTTATGTATTCTGTATTATTGTTTCAATGATTAAAATATTTCTTTTTCTTTTAATTCCTTTTGTCCTCCTTTTCAACTTACTAATCCCACTTACTTACTTTTCAACTTACTTGTCAAATACTGTACTAATCAAACTAGTTACTATACTAATCAAATTTGGAAGCAGTTTCTGAGGAAATTCTTACTTTTTAGTTTAAATGGCAAAAAGATGCAATTGTATATGGAAGGAAAATATGTTAATTGATTACTACTGTAGGCCAGAGCCATTGTAGTTAGTCAACAAAATGAGTTTTTTGTGAAAACTGTAATTTGTTGAAGAAATAAGAAAAATAATGCAATTTTTTTTTTTTTTCATTTTTATGTAGTGTATTATTATGTTTAAATCTTTTAGTTTAGTTGTCAATATATTTGTTTTAATATATAACTATTTCTCTTAAAAGTAATATGTGCTAGTGCAGTTTGAGTAAGTATTTAAATTTAACATTATCGATTCGTGACAAGTTTTTTTTTTTTTTTTTACAAATTTTTTTTTTTCTTCTTGCTGACTGGCATTATTAGAGAAAGTTTTTACAATTCAAAACTATTTATCATCAGAGGGGATAAAAAGGATTTTTATATTTATTTTTCTGCTTTTAAATTATCAAAAAGTAATAATAGAAAAAAAATTACTTGTTTGATTCTAAATTTAATGGAATTTTTATACATATTTAAATTACATATGCAGTTGCTTTAAAAAATTTACGAAACATTAAAATATTTCTTAAATAAAAATTATTCTAATTACTTAATTCTTGCTACTAATTTTTTAATTTGTAAAATTATGTAAGATTATATTTAAACTCATTTATATCACTGACCCAAAAGTAAAGGAAAAATTTGTTTCAAGAAATATTTATACGCTGTATTTCTTGAGTGAATAAAAATGCAAAAATTTATAAATTTTGTGCTATTTCATTGGGAACTAATGCTGACAGATTACATTATTACTGTATACTTATCAATATAATCACGAAGTTGTTAACTGTCAATAGAGATGATATGTTGAATTCAATAATAGCAGGAAAAGCAATGCATCTCTCTAATTAATATGCATTATTAATCTAAAAATTGATAGTTTATATATTTTTTTTTTTTTTATATTTAGTTTTCAGTTATTGCTTCAAGATTTCAGTTTTAAAATTAATTTAATTTTTGAGGATTTTTTTTATGATAAAAAATTTTTCAAATAAAATTTGTATTAAATAAAGAAATAAAAATTATGTGCATTAAATTGAATTTGACCATATTTTTTAAATTAAATATTTGCCTCACTACTAAATTAGCATTCAATATAAAAATCAATTGTATAAAATATGTTTTCTAAGTGTTCTTGTTTCAGATTAAAGAACTTTTAGAAATTGTATTTCAAATTTTACCTGTTTATTTACTTCAAATCCATTATTATGAGAAATTTGCAATTAATTATAAAAGAAAGTTACGAAATTGTTATCTGAGTGAAATTTCATTTTATAGTAGAGATAATCCTGCTATTTATTAATTTATCCCTTTTAGAAAAACTCAAATTAAAATAGAATCAAATTTTTTTATTTTATTATGCATGTTATGCTGTTTTGCCAACATTATTTACATTATTTTTTAAACTGAATTATAAAATGTAAACCAATTAAAAAAAAATTTAAGTTTGATAAAAAAAAAAAAATTTAAAGTTAAGTTGATATTTTTTAAATTATCAGTATAATAATATTCCAATAGTAATTTGTTAAAATTTATTCGTGCAGTTGCAAAATTGAATTGCTTTTGTTTCTTGGGAAGAAATTTTTAGTCAAGTTACTTAGATAAATAAAAGTAATAATAATATTAAGTTGCAATAATAAATTATTGCTATGAAAAAAATCTCTCTTAATTCACATTATTATTTTTAAACTCTCTTCAAATTCGATTTCATAGGTAGTTTGAAACATAATTATTAATATTTTTTAAAAAAATACTTGCATTTTACCATATAACAGAAATTGAAAGATCTTATAAAATGAGTTTTTAAGAAAACAATTAATTAAAAAAATGTACTTTTTACTGTATATTTTATTTCTTCGTTTTTTATGCGTTTACATATTATATGTAACAATACTTTTGATAATTCACCTCTTATCAGATATGGAGATAAAGAAAAATACACAGCTATATTACAATGTACAAATTTATGTGTATTTATCAATTAAATTTTGTAGCTGTATTTTTTTTTTTTTTGATATTTATTCAATTAACAACAGTATTAGGCATTAATAATAATAGAAAAACAAAATGCATTTTTTAAAGTCAATTGCTTATTAATATAAACTTGAATTCAAAATTTGTAAGAATTTTTTTAAACATATTAACCGAAACTTCACTGAAATAACTTTGTCTTTTGTAATTTTCAATTAATTCTTGCTCTTATTTATTCAAAATATGACATATTAGTAGATTTTTTTCAAAATGCCATAGATTGTGGTCAGAATTGGGAAATAATTTTCCATATATGAAATTATAAGGGAGGAAAAATAAGTCAGTGATGAAATTATTATCCGAAAATTAAAATTTTTATAACTACATGAAAAAAGAATTACAATGGTGGTACTATATACTGATAAATTGTAAAAGAATTTTTATGATCTTTTCTTAACAAGAATTTTTTTTTATCCTGCAAATCAAATTATGCCAAAAAAACGTGTTCTAGCAACTTTATGATGTAATGATTCAAATTTTAATCAAGTCATTTACATATTCTATATATTTTTATGCAGTAATATTTATTTCTATTTCAAATGATGGATTACTTTTATTTTTATGGTAATTAGATGTGTTATCAAAATTGTTTTTTTTTAAACTGTTATCATTTGAATAAAAGGACATTTAATAACCAAAATTTATTTTACAACAATAAATTAATATATGACTTAACCATGAAATTTTTTTTTTTTTTTTTTTTTTTTTTTAGTATGTGAAATTAATATTTAAAAGGTTTTATGTGATTTAGATTTGTTTTTTTTTATAAAAATATTACATTCTTAAAAATTTGGTTTTTTTCTATACAGAAAATCTGACAAATGTGTTAATTTTTACTTTTATATATACTATACTATCTATCAATATTAATTTTTCTTTAATAAATAACAAAAGTAAATATTTTAAGTTAAATTATCTAAAGAACAGTGAATTCTTTTTTATAATTTGTTCTCTGTCATCCTTGAAAGTTAGGTTAAATGCTTTTTCAAGTTGCTTAAGTAGTATTTTTTTTTTTTTTTCAGATTGAGGAATCCTTTTGCATATTAAGGAATTTATTTGCTACTATAACCAACAACTATGAATTGCAGCTTTAGTGTCAAGTAAATGAATAGTTAACAACTGTAGTGAGTTTTTAAAAATTATTTTACAAGTTCTTTTAATCAATATTACTTTTACAAATGTTGATTTTTATTACTTAAGTTAAATTTAGATGGTTTATCATACTGAAGTGATTAAGGTAAAGTTCTTGCTTATTCAATAAGAACTTTTATGACATTTTTATACATTTCATTCTATTTTTAAAAAGTGCTGGAAGATATATTTCTCCTAATATTTTTGGTGTTTATCAGAATGTTTATAATTAGATGCAATTACGTACAAGAAGTTATGGTTTCAATTTGTAAAATGTGTGTAATCTAACAAAATTTTGCATACATCGAAATTCTAAATTTTTTGTATAAAATCGGTTCCTCCGACACATAAACTCAAAATTGTCAGTTGAAACCGAATATCAGTGAATCAACAATGAATGCGTGTGATGTGTGCGGTAGAGAATTCTCAAAAGCGTATTCTCTTAAAAAGCATTCTCGCGTTCACACCAGTGAAAAGCCTCACGCATGTCACATATGTGGCAAAACATTTGCACTTGAATATTACTTAAGGTCACATTATCAAACTCATACGAATGAAAGGCCTCATGTTTGTGGGGAGTGCAATCATGCTTTTTTACGGAAATCTGATTTAAATATCCATTCCCGCGTCCACACGAAAGAGAAACCGTACAGTTGTGGGGTGTGTGGTAAAGCCTTTTCGAGGAAAGGTACTTTAAATTTCCATCGGCGTATTCATACGGCTGAGAAACCCTACGTTTGTGAAATGTGTGGCAAATCTTTCTCAATGAGAGGTAATTTAAAAACCCACTATGCTACTCATACAGGAGAAAAACCCTTCGTTTGTGAAATTTGTGGTAGAGGCTTTTCAGAGAGAAGCAGATTAAAAACTCATAATCGTGTTCATACGAACGAGAAACCCTTTGTTTGTGAAATGTGTAATAAAACTTTTTCAAGGAAGGAATATTTAAATTATCACTGTTGTGCTAAAAAAGAGCAGGTGCTTCACACATGTGATATATGTGGTAAGGAATTTAAACAAAAGAAGAATTTAGATAGGCATCACAAAAAATTACATTCTACAGATATAGATTCTTTTGGAAGTAGTACTCATATGGAAGAAGAACATTATGTGTGCGATATATGCAGTAAGGAATTTATATCCAAATATAATTTAAAAAGGCATTGCGAAAATTCACACTCAACAGCTTTAAACTCCTATGGAATAAGTACTCATATAAAAAAATTGGTGCCTCACATTTGTGTTTTATGTGATAAGGAGTTTAAACATAGGATGGATTTAAGTTTGCATTTAAAAATGCGCACTCAACTGCTTTAGACTGTAACGAAAAGCACTGATGTGAAAGAGGTGCTTTACATTTGTAATATATGCAGTAAGAAATTTAAACATTGGAGAACATTAGTTGCACATTGCAAAGATTTGCACTCAACAGCCTTAGAATCTTGCAAAAAAAGAGTACTTTTTGGCAAAAGCGCTTATGCATATTTGTACCGTGTGCAGCAAAGAATTCAAATATAAGAAGAATTTAATTAGGCATTGCAAAACGCACCATGAAGTTTAGATTCACCTTGCGAATAATTTAAATTGGTGAGTCTATTCTTATAATATTGTATTATGATTGATGTAAGTAAAATTATGTTTCAAAGGCTAGAATGTAAAAAAAAAACTTTTGCAGATAATTTTTTTTTTTTATTCTGTATTCAGATTTCATTAATTGTTGGTTCATTTTGTCATAAATGTGAATGAAACATTTGAATTGATTTTTTTTTTTTTTCCTTTTTACGGTGCAATTATTAACATTGATATGAAACAGTTAATATACAGAGGACATATTTTAAATTATCTTATATTTTAATTTGTCTAATTGTGCTATTGTATGCATTTGATGAAACTAAAATTGCATATGTATATTTTTTGTCAATGACTAATTCACTTAGTAATAATGTGTGTTTTTAATTTTTGTAATAGTATGATAGTTATTTAATGTAATGAATATGACATACATTTTTCATTAACCTTTTGTGGTCCAAATTAATTGTCCTCATTCCAAGTAGAGTTCACATTCTAAATTATTGTTTTCTTTACATCAATAGCCTAGCTAGCCGACCTAACAATTTTAAATGAGTTTTCACATATGTGCTGTGTAAAGTAAAATTAAATTTAAATTAATGAGCTATATTGATAATTTTTTGTTTACATTAATTGATTAAAAAATTGTTTAGAGCATGGTATCTTTTGAAGCAATTTCCAAAATTCAGGCAAGATTTCACAAATGTAAGCAGTTTCTCTTCTTCCTCCATGTACACTTCTGTTTAAGCAGACTAAACAGTCCTTATATTTTTCTTCCGGGTGAGGAATAATTATATGCAATTTTTCATTAAGTCTTTCTTCCCGATCTGAACTAGATGGTCATGAACTTTTTTTTATTGATGGTGTACCTCCTAAAAATATCTTGCAAGTTTCTTCAAGGGTTGTCTTTTCAACTGGACATGCATCACGATTTTTGAGCCTTTGTTTTTTTTGTATGATTCCTTATACAAAATGTATGAGTTAATAATGGATATCCCCATTCCTCAAAAGAAAAGTTTGCACCACCATTTTAGTGTTCTGCATAAAAAACAATAGAGGAAGTACATTGGTCAGCAATAACGAAAAAGATTATTTGTACAGTTGACCATGACACTAAGTTTTGTGATGACTACATCCTCCTTTGCTGCCATTTTCATTTGTTTGTTGCAATTTCAGAATTTGATGTACTTTAGCATGGTGGTCACTTTTTTGTTATGCAATGTGTGTAAAAGTATATTGTAATGGCTATAAGCAATTTTCTTTCTTTTCTTCGGTGCAGAGTTTTTGAGGAAGTTTGAAACATTTTTACAAAAGGATGAAAGAGTTCCTATGAGGTGACATTTTTAAAATACAGAGTTTTCAGGATGGTATAAAACTGATCAGTGAAAATATGATTTCCAGAGATATTATTCCTGGATTCTCTAAGGTTATTGTAAACACGAAGAACAATTCTCAAAGTAAAAGGAAGGCCTGGTCTTTGGTTTGTAATTTTACCATGATAAAAATTAAAGGTGTTAATAAGATGTCAAAAAATGGATGTTACACAGAAGTAAAAAAAAAAATATAATAATCAGCAAAAATAATCATAAAACCATTAAACGAGGCTAAGTTATTCTTCAAATCCGACAATTACTCATTTGCTTTATGCAGTAGTAACAGTAACAGTAATTTTAAATTTGAAAACCGTGTCGAAGTGCACTCGACTTTGGATTTGGTGCAAAGAAAGATGTCGAGTCAGATTCGACGTTGGACTGCAAAGAGTTAAATACATTATTCATGACTGAACATAAAACTTCAAATGTCAATTTCAATATGCAAATTTTTATGTTTTAGATATGGTATTTTTAAATGTGTATTTTGCATTTTTATAGGAATTTAACTTTTATATGGATGTTTAGTTTCGCATGTAATGTAAATAAATTGTGTAAATTCATACTTTGATATCGTCTGTTTTTTTATTATATAAATCACTTACAACATAAAACAGCTACTACTCTCACAAGATTAAGGTTGAAGCACCACAAAAACATGAAAATTTCTGCTGATGGTGTTAAAAAAATACCAAAATTGGGGTAACTGCCCTGATGTCGAGCTTACTCCGTATGTCTTTGATTGCCCAGCTGTTGCAACCGCCATGCATTGTCTGGACCATCCCTCGGAAGAGAATTTTTACTCCGAGCTGACAATCAACATAGACAATATTATTCGGGAGCACCAGTATATTTGACTTTTTTGTACTCTTCAAAGAATACGACAACAGCAACTTACAACATAAGTGGTCTGTCAAATTTTACGATAAATCAGTTTTTATTTTTTTCTTTTGTCGAAAAACTTTCCAAGTTTATCATAGATCATTAATTGTTTTCTAAAATATTATAATAATTTTCAATTTTCTTCAAATGATTTTGTAAAATTCCAAAAATTAGCTGACTAAATACCTGTATACCTCACATGTACACCAGCAGGGAGTTGGATTACTCAAAGAAGAAAAAAATATATATATTTAGCTCTCACTAATTATAAATTTCTCTCATATTCAAATGAAAGTAATTAATTACTTAAAATTGAAATATACGTAATAGTTTGTGGTACATTAATGATTGAAACGCATCACCAATAAAGTGTGCAAGAGATCGTTCAATTGAAGTTTTGAAGCTGCTCTTGTAAATAGCAATTAAATAATATAATTCTATTTCAATGGGACGATCTCTAGCACTCTTTATTGGTGGTGTGTCTCAATGTTCAACACACCAAACATTTTCGATATTTCAAAAAGTTGTTATACTTACACAACTTTTGATGCTGTTAAATTATTTATTAAGATTAATAAGATTAATCTTAATAAATATTAAGATCAATAAGATTAATCTTAATAAATCAAGATTATTATTAAGATTAATAAGATTAATCTTAATAAATCAAGATTTTAGATTTAAATAAATTAGATTAATATAATTAGATTTAATAAAATTAGATTAATTTTTTTAAAATTAAGATTTTAGAAGATTTAAAATGCTATACTAAGTAGATACTTTCTTTTGCCTCCACTTTTAAGTGATGCTCCTGAAGATATAAAAGATATCCGTTTAAAATGGAATCAATCGATCTATATGGAGGCTAACACTGCCAAAATGCCTCAATAATGTCCAACTGTCTGGATTCAATCACGAAAAAAATGTTTCTTCACAAAAAATTTCCTGCGCACCAAGGCGTGAACAAATCACGAACAATAGAGGGTCGAATATATGTTACTGCTGTTTCTCTTTTGACTCGTAGGTTTAATGGCATTGAAAAGTATTTAATTTATTCTTCGAATAATTTTTTATAAAAGTCTCATAAATGAGATACAAATGCACACTCATTCATATGATTTAAATCAACAGAACAAATACATGAAAGAAAACTCTTGGTAGGAAATGGTTATGCTGTAATCTATAATGGTGACTTCTATCATTCTGCATTTGCATTAATTAATAATTTTATAAAATTTAATCTAAACGATTTACATAATATTAGTAAAGTGTAATAAAACATAAAATTTTAAAATGTGTATAAAGGACTGTTTCAGGTTAAGAAAACAGTATTGCAAACATTGTCCATTCATATTCAATGCAAAATCTTTATTAAATAAGCCATAAAATTTTAAACTGGTTAAATGAAATAATTTACGAAATATTAATAAACTAATATAAAATGTGATTAAAAAAAATTTTTTTTTCCAGAAATAAATAAAAATCGCCATCTACTAGGTGCAACTAGAACTTCGCTAGGCCTAAAGCGATTTCTGGCCTGGTTTTGGTGTGAAGACATTATCGTCCTCGTCGACTGACAGCTTGACGATTCTTCTTATTTCAATTCCTTCTATTAGTTCACACTCTCCCTATATATATCTTGTCCAATCGTTCATAAAATACTTTTTTTATTCATCCACTCGAGTTCAAATGCATTTTTTATTAAACTTGGAGTGGATGACATTGGATGTTAATACAATTTTTTCAAATATTAATTCATTCATTATATTTATTTCATTCACTTGAGTGTTTTTTTAGATTTAAGTTGCATATATCTACCAATAGATGGCGCCAGATAAACTTCAAAAAACGAGTGAAAATTGTTTATAAAGGACTTTTTGCAATAGAGTGAAAAAAAAAGTAGGAATTGACTTTAAAAACAAATTTTTTTTATATTACTTGTTGTAGATTAATACGGAGATCCTTAAGCTCCTTCATTGTTCGATGTTGAAGAAGGATATGACAGTTTTTAGAATCAGTGTTATCTACAGATACAACAAAATTTCTGCTTGTAAGATAATTGTGTATGGATGCGGATTAAGTAGGTAGGATATTGATAATTTATCATTTTATATATTAAGTCTTTGATCCAAACACGATCGAACGCCTTAGCGACATCCAGGAAAACCACTGCAGTGTCGAATTTCCATGAAATCCTTTCTGAAATATTTTCTGTTAGATTATAAAGTTGATGCATAGTTGACAAGTTTTTGGTAAACCCGAATTGCTGTGAAATTAAAATGTCAGGTTTATCAGATTCTTCATTTAGGATGTTAGCAATTACGCGTTCAATTAGTTTACTTAGGCAGGAAAGTAGAGAGATGGGTTCTGTAGCTTTTAGGAGAGGTTGGGTCTTTGCCGGGTTTAAGGATTGGAAGAATGCAAGCAGTCTTCCAATTCTTAGGAAAGTTATTAGTAGAAAGGATAGCATCGGTTATTTTGCAAATTTGTAGAACAATTTTAAAAGGAATATTTTTAAGCATTTTGTTAGTAATACGATCTAAACCAGGGGTTTTACTGAGTTTAAGATTAGAGATGCAGTTTATTATGAAGGAAGCTTTAGTGTTGGGAATATCATCGTTATTATGATGTCTCATTCTCTTTCAGTTAATAAGAGATAATTAAATGCCTTTTTTAAAAAAAAAAATTATAAAATGAAAAATAACAAAAATTTTGAAATAAATAGAAGAAGAAAAGGGAGTGTAGATGTTGATGAAATTGCATAAAAAATGAAACAGAATGAGCAAAGGTCATATTAGGAAAAAAATAGTTTACGAGAAAAGCGAACTTTTTTTCGTCTAGACGTTTGGGGGTAATAAATCAGTCAGAGCAGGACAAATGGATGAACAATGGGAGCAATGCGTGGGCGTAGCACAATTGAAAGAAGAAAATCTAATTCAGGATTAGGAATTAATTTAAAATATTTAGAACAGTGCGAGGTTTTCTGCTATGTTTGCGGGAAGAAATATAATCGTAATTTTGTAGGATATTTAAAACAGGGCTATTGATGTTTCGCATATCTTTATAGAATTGAGTAGAAATTTTATGAACAAATTGTCTTAAACTTGGAATCGAGAGCGCGCGTCTAATATCGTCATTACGGAAGTAACAGGGTGAATTCGTTAACATTCTAAGGTTTGGTTTGTCGCTCTACGGTGATTTCGTGCACACTTTAAGCTAAACAGACCGGGACTTAAAGTTTAAAGTGGATTCAGAACCACTACAAACATCCAGTGAAAACTTGTGGTACCGAGCACCAGAGTTAACATTCTAAGAGTTTTGTTCTTCAAGCCTTTGAATGCTTTCAAAATTAGTACGTGCAACAGAACCCCAGCTTGCATAAGCTAAAACTGGACGAAGGTAAGAGGGTAAGGTGAAAAGTTCTCGGCATGACAATGAAAGACTGTGACTTTCAGTTAAAAAATGATTTTATTTTTCTATATCATCTCCCTTGATTTCAACATTCTTGGTCCAACGTTTCTCAAATATCAGTATTCCTTCCCGGAAGTGAGAGTCTGGAAGGTTGTGAAAATATCCATCCACGGCCCACTCAACTTCATTGGATACGAAACGCTTCCCATAAACACATTTCTTCAAGTTTGGGAACAAATGAAAGTCTGAGGGTGCCAAATCAAGAGAATAGAAGGGATGGTCGAGCAAATCGTACCCCAAATCCTGCAGGTTTTCCATCGCCAACGCACCCTTATGCACAGGTGCGTTGTCCTGGAGAAAGATGACATTTTTCTTCTTCAATCCAGGCCTCTTCTCGCAAATTTTGGCATCCAGCTGGTCAAGAACGTTGGAGTAATATTCGCCTCTAATTGTTTTACCTTTTGCAAGGTAATCAATTAGCAGGATCCCTTTCGCATCCCAAAACACGCTGGCTATGACCTTTCCGGCAGAAGCGATCGACTTCGCTTTCTTTGGCGCTGAACCACCGGCTTCCATCCACTGCTTGGACTGATGTTTTGTTTCTGGCGTGTAGTGGTGGACCCATGTCTCATCCATGGTGACAAATCGCCGCACAAAATCGGTCGGATCCCTATTGAATTGGTCCAAAAATTGCTATGAAAATTTGTTTTTGATCGGCATTCAGCAAATGCGACACTCATCTTGCGCAGAGCTTCGTATCGCTAATTCTTCGTGCAAGGTGTTTCACACCCTTTCTTCCGATATCCCACAGCCTCAGCTATCTCACTCGCCTATCGTCCAACACGATATCATGCACTTTTTCGATGGTTTCAGGTGTGGTTGCGGTTTTTGGCCGTCCTTCACGTTCATCATCCTCGAGGTGTGCGCGACCACTTTTAAATTCAGCTGCCCCCTTTTTAACGGTTGAAATCGAAGGAGCAGAGTCCCCGTAAACTTTTTGTCAATTTCGGATGAATTTCCTAAGGGGTTAATCCACCCAGACGAAGAATTTTATGACCGCACGATATTCAAGTTTATCCATTTTAACGAAAAACACGCAAAAACGTCTAATGCAAAAATTCGTGTAAACAAACTAATTGTGAGAACAAGTTGAAACTTGGCATACGAACTAATGACACGTTCACCCAGGCAGGAAACATAAATTTTTGCTATTTGCAGCGCCATCTCTGTGTCAGGCCGAGAACTTTTTACCTTACCCGCGTATATTAGTATTTTGAGATCAAAAGGTAAAGCAGAGTTTCTATTGATTAAAGGATAGAGAATTCTAAATTGAGTATTGAAATTATTTCCAAAGTTGTAGATATGCTATCTGTAGTTGGAGTTTACTATCAAAAATAATTCCTAAGTACTTAGTTTCTTTAGACCAGGTGGTAAAATTATTATAGATGTTAATATTAGGAGGGTTATAGGATTTTTGCAAGTGAAAAGAACTGCTTCAGTCTTGTCAACATTTAATTTTATCTTCCAGTTAATGAGCCATTTTCTAAATCAATGATAAGTATTTCACGCAATTATAAATTGCAAAACATTTTCGGCAAAATAATAATACCGTCATTGCCTTTTGCTTATGTTCCAAATTAGATGAGGATCGAATAATATTTTAAAAAAGCTTTTGAAGAATATAAAGTCCCTCGACTGAACACGAAACTGCAACCGTACAGAACAAGACTGAAGCGCCACCATCCAGAGGAATTAAAATAAGATTTGATAGAATTGATCGGAAATAAAAACCTTGCCAATTGTATTCAAACCAATAGAAAAAAATAATCCAGCATTACTTCTTCGGTAAGTGCTATTTCATATGAACATTGTCTTATCTAGTGGAAACTTCATGGCATCGTTTCTATATATTTATTTAAATAAAAGTAAGTTACTAATAAAGGTGTTATTCAAATAATTGAAAGATTTATATTAATGAATTTCAAATATTATTGTTTTGCTTTCTTAAGCTAATAATGACAGTACATCTAGTTCTGCGTCTTAGTCTTTGATTTCAGTATGCCTATTATTCCACTTTTTGAAAATTAGAAAGAAAAAAAAAAAAATTTCAATCACAAAATGCCACTTGTTAGCGATTAATTCGATAAAATACATTTCAGGCCCTGAAACTGAAGCATGTCTATATTCTGTAATAAATAGAAAAATAGTAGTAGATTTCTGTGGATAAAAGGACTTCACTTTTACATTAACCGCTAATCGGCTTTTCGTGGGGGAAAAAAAATCAACATGGGGATTTTTAACTCACGACGAGATATTCATAAATTAAATTAAATAAATAATAAATTAAAATTAAATCTTTCTATACAAATTAAGGTACTTACGTATTAACGCCACCGCAGCTACAGATTTGGCGGTTTTAAGGCGCCAATCTACACTTAAAACTTTCGTGACAGATCATAAAATATATAAAACACTTTATTTAAAACCAAAACACTTTATTTAAAAACAAAGTAGTCAATCGGGTTTCGGTGGAAAATAAGCCGATATAGAGTTTAACATAGATTCAAAACAGTCTCTATTTTGGCGCACTGGCAGCTCTTTTTATTGGCGCATTAGGGCAACTTCTACTGTGGTGGCGTTAATACGTAAGTACCAAAAAATAACTATTTTAAACCAATTAATGTTTGTTACCGTGCACAAGTTTAGCAGTTCTTTGCTGTCAGGATGGAAATCGCCTCGAAATCGAAGGTCGCGCCCCCTTTCCAATCATCAGCGCCACCTTTTTTACTCTCTTTTCGTGGGGAAAAAATCAACATGGGGATTTTAACTCACGACGAGATATTCATAAATTCAATTAAGTAATTAATAAATTAAAATTAAATCATTCTATAAAATTTAAATTCATAATTTTTTTATTTCCAATGGCAGATTATGAACAGTTACAGCAAAGAAAAGAAAAAAAACATACAACAACAACAAAACATGCTGAAACAGAGTTCATTAATCTAACGAAAATGTCAAGTTGCAGATCTCTTAGCCACTAACCAGGTGCACCACGGGGAGGTAGAAATTCATAAATTAATTCAATCTATAAATTAAAAAAAAAAAACAATTTTTTTTCACACTGGCAATGGGCTTAGACGAATTGACAAGAACCCTATTTTTTGCAGGACAAAGGTTTATAGTCGTTGTGCGACCAATGCACTCGAAAATCTACAACAAATATAAGAAAAGAGTCGAAATCAGTATGAAAACAACTTACCACTTTTTAAAATAGTACCAAAACTTGGACTATATATATTTTTAAAAACAAGGCTTGGTTTAGCGTGATGGTGAGAATTTCCGGTGGCTGTGTTTTGTCCAATTCTCTGCGGCAATATACGCGTCCGTTCTCATTTAGAGAATGGCAATGAAAAACTATTGATAACTTAAAAACTATTGATAATAAAAGTGAAAAACTATAAAAAAAAAAAGTTTAGTATAAACAGCATGAAAGTACTCGGCCCATTCTTTTTGCTGTACTGAGTTTTAAATTATTATGACGTTCACAGAATTTAAAAATTTTATTTTCCATAAATTTATATTAATATTTTTTTCTAATGCAAGTGGAAAACACTGAGACAGTTGTCTTTAATGCCTTAAGGCAAATGCCGCACTTAACACTACCCAGGAGGTTCGTGTAGCTTGAAAATAAGCTACGGACGCAGAGTAACAATACCCACGCAACACTCTACGATCCTGTTAGATCGGCACCTACGGTATAAAGTCGATTCCGGACAACTGCAAACATCCATGTCACCGGCGGGACTCGAATCCGAAACCTGTGGTGCAGAGCGCTATTTTTTATTAATGTTACGCAATCAAATACTGAAGCTGTACAAGTTTTAAGATTTTATAACATAGATAAAATGTGTGTTGATCTTTTATTTAGTTATTATGCCATAGTTCATTGCCTGTCGGTACAAATTTAATGAAAAAATAACTTCACAAATGGACGTATTTAATGAAATAATTAAAATTTTTAATGTTTGAACAAATATCTACTGAGAAATAAAAACTTTAGATATTTTTTTCATTACAATCAAAGTAGGCATTTTAAATTTATTAAGAACTAATTTTTTACCTTTGTGGAATTATATAATTATTTTCTCTTTTTATTGAAATAATCACATATAGTATTTACCTATGCATTCTTATTCAAAAATTTTTACTGGAGTAGAATTGAAAAGATTGAACTCTAAAACTAAATTTAAAAAAATTAAGATACTAGAGCACAGGTGGCCTACCCACGGCCTGCCTTGAATATCTTTCCGGCCCGTGAAATGTATCGCACTTTTACAAAATATATTTATTTTATGATGGTCGAAGGAGGGAAAACTAATGCATTCAAAAAATACATTATGTGTGCATCCATCTATTTACAAATGAACTGTCGAAATGAAGAGAAAAAATTATGTTTGATTTTGAAATAATAATCTTGCGAATATAAGATAGATATTGCCTGTTTTATTTACGAGTTTACAGTTATGAGTTCGCAGGCTAAATAGGCTAAACAGAATGTTCTTGTTGTTACAAACTACAATTCCAACATATAAAAAACACGTATTATCTTTTACACATTTTCAAATAGATATAACAATATGATCAAATCTACCACTTTTCTTTTAAAGAAAAACTCTTTAAATACTTACCAAGCCATAACCCGTTTTCGGAATCGCTGCATTTTCCTTATAAAAAAAAAAAAGGCTCGGGGGTATTCCTTCGAGCTTTTAGATTTAATTGATACTTATGATCCTGTATTTCTCTAAAGCGGAGGTTACCAAACTACGGCCTGCGGGCCAAATCTGGCCCGCCAGTGTCGTCAATCCGGCCTGCGACAGCGAATAGCTTATTGTTCATGTAATAAGTTAGATAAAAAAATTCTCAGAATGATAATAACTCGGTTTTATTGACTTTCTAGGTAAAGCTTAATGACAAGCATAATGCGCAGAAAATTTAACTTAAGCATAACAAATAATTGAAATGAATCCCACTAATATTATAAACAAGTGAACATCCGCGGTTACCCTCGACAGTTTTGTTGGGGTAAAGAGTATCGTATATGTATGAATGTCGATGTTTGAAATGTATATATCCTGAATCGAACATATGATTTTTTATCCTGAAACTTGGTACTTACTGGAGTAAACAGTATGGCCCTAAGACTGAAAAGTTTGGAGACCCCTGCCTTAAGGAAATGCAAAAGTATATGGTTTAAAAATGTCAATTTGCACATATTCAAATAGATATAACAATATGATCAAACCTACCACTTCTTTTGTAAAGAGAAACTCTTTAAATACTTACCAAGCCATAGCCGATAAAATCTCTCGAAAGATTGCAAAACAAAATTATCGGAATGATCACGGATTCGCCTTGGTTCTTCAGAAATGCGGAAATACAATATGCCATCTCTATCCCCAGTTTTGTTGAATATGTTGAAAAACTAGCGATTCATTTTTATAATAATCTCTGCAACTCTAACAATTACAAGATCTTCAAAATTACAGCTGTGATATTTCTCCCCCAAAAGACCGCGATCTGTTTTAAATATCAATAGTTAAAATCACTATTTCCTCTTTCTGAAGGACCAATGCTTTCTTCTATACTGCAATGGTTGTCTGGTTTTCATTACGGCGGTGCTCAGTTCTTTATTAACTTTTCACTTTTCTTTTTTACCACAGTATGCTTTCATTTTGTAATTTTAATTCCTTTCCTTCTGTAATTTTTTTTATCTCTCTTAATTTTTTTTTAATTAGTTTATTTATTTGTAATTTTTTTTTCAATTATCTAGTTTTTCTATACATTTAACCTTTTTTTTTCACACTGGCAATGGGCTTAGACCAATCGGCAAGAATCCTATTTTTCAAGGACGGAGGTTTATGGTCGGTGCGCGACCAATGCACTCGAAAATCTACAACGAACCCACGAGAAAATCTCGAAAAAACTCCTTTCTGATGAGTCGTATCTTTTGATTATGCTGAATGTACTTGAAAATCTTGATTTGAATCTTTCTCAGACATTTGGTCATTGATACGGATAGATGGAGTTGCGATACTTGATACTGATACGGAGATATTTTATATGATACTTTTTAATACTGATTTTAATACTGAACGCTGGTTAAACACGAGTTCATTCTCACGAAAGTATTATTTATTTTGTATTTCTTGATATTTCCATCTACACTTGCCAGAAAAAGTCTGCGTACAAGCACATAGCACATATTCAAAATTGAAAAAAAATCATGTTTTAATAATGATATTAATTTTATATTGTATTTAATTTATTCTTTACACAATTCATTAGCATTTAATGACAATTAAAGAAATACAACTCAATTTGTGTTTAAAAAATAACAATTAAAATAAGGAATATTAGAAATAGCTGCCAGAAAAAGTCTGCGTACAGAGGAAACAAAACATTAAAAAAATACTTTCCATTGGCTTTCAACTAAACTTTAATAGGTGGATGGATAACCCTTACGTCTGAGAACCTCTGTTAATCGTTTGGGCATAGAATGGAAGAGTTTGGAGGTCTCCTCAGAAGAAATGTAATTCCATTCTGTGATTATCACTCTCTTTAACATTTCTTTTGAGGTAATCTTGTGCTGTCGAATTTTCGCTCCAACAAGTCCCATAAATGCTCAATGGGGTTTAAGTCCGGCGATTGTGGAGGAGAATGCAATTGATTTTTGATATTGTACAGAAGCCAGAGCTTAACATTATGGGCAGTGTGCTTCGGATCATTGTCCTGTTGAAACCACAAGTCATCTCCTAGTTTCAAGTCCTGTGCGTTCTGTTTCAAATTTTCTTTTAAAATGTTGATATATCCCATATGGTTTAATGTCGACTCTATAAAGGTTAGACGACCTACGCCGTTGGCAGCCATGCACCCCCAGAGCATTATACCACCTCCACCATGCTTAACTGTAGGCACAAGATTCTGCTTTTGAAAAGCCGTACCTTGTTTTCTCCACACTAGCTTACGTCCTTTTATGCCAAATATGCAAAACTTGCTCTCATCAGAGAATAGTACTTCTTCCCAAAATTGTGGAGACTTATTTACATACTCATTTTCAAAATGTAAACGCTTTTGCCTATTCACAGCTGATATGTGTGGCTTCCTGCGAGCAACATGGCCATGATACCCAGCCTTTTTCAAAAATTTTCTTATGGTGTCTCCATGGTGTGTTTTTTTTTAAATCTCTCTCTAACGTCATTTGCAATCTGAAAGGCACTTATACGTGGATTTAAACGTATGGACTTGAAGACATATCTCTTTTCACGGGCAGTCAGCTTAGATGGACGTCCAGAACGTGGTTTTGAGATTATAGATTTCGATGAAGTGTAATTATTGACCACTCTTCGGATAGAGGAATGAGTTCTTCCAACAATCTTGCCAATTTCCCAAAGAGTTTTGCCTTCATTCCTAAGTTTTATGATGATCTTTCTTTCTTCAGGAGCAATCACCTTTCCTTTTAAATCCATTGTGATTTACTTGCCACAAATCTTGAAAACATAATATTTTAACTACTATCTAATAAAACTGAGCAAGTGGTTAAAGTTAATTGAAGTTTGATTTGCATATTTCATTATATTTATTTTTGTACGCAAACTTTTACTGGTAGCAATTTGTGTTATTTTTAATTTCAATTGTTATTTCTTAAACACAACGTGTGTTATATTTCATAAATTATTATGAAAAGTTAATGAATTGTGTAAGGACACAGACTTTTTCTGGCAAGTGTATATATTTTTAATTTCTTGATATGCATTTTGATGTTTTTAATAATATTTCGAGTTTGAAATTTTTTATCGAATGAAACGCAGAACTGCGTGGTTTTGGTCAACGACACAACAAATATTACTTTAGGGAGTCAATTTCAATAACAATTTTATTGTAAAATTAAAATAAATTTGTTAGAAAAAAAAAAGTACCTCGTCAAAATAATCGTTTTTCATAATTATGTTGTATTCCCCAAAATAGTAATAGTGAGTATTTCACATTTACCTATAGTAGCTGTTCGATAGCTCAGACACACATAAAAAAAAACTCAAATAATATTCGACACAGACACGAATAAATGATAATGGACTGTAATTAATTAATGTCCTTTATTTCGGCAGCCATCAAGCTCGAAGATGGACTACCACACGCAACCTTTCTCGTTGGTTACAGAAGTTCAACTCTTTTACTTATGCAGCCATCAAGCTCGAAGATGCACTGCCACACGACCTTTTCTTTGGTCGTAGTTGTTCAACTCATTTTCTTACATTCTTTCCCTCTCTCCCGTCACCTCACCCCCTGCCAGACACCCCCACAGACAGGGTGTTTTACTGGACATAGGGCGTTGACCTCCCCTCTGCAGGGGAAGCTGGGTTTCGACGTAACAGTAGCAACTACAATTAGTAGCAACTGCAATTAACTGTCAGAACTGAAACTAATAAGAATTGAACGACGGACGCATTTTCATTGACTTTTAATGATGAAGAAAAACAATTTAAGTACAACTGACTCTTCTCAACAGAAGAAAAGAGTCAGCAAGGGATGTCTGGTTTTCATAACGGCGGTGCTCAGTTTTTTTTTATTAACTTTTTACTTTCCTTTTTTACTACAGTATGCTTTCATTCTGTAATTTTAATTCCTTTCCTTCTGTAATTTTTTGATCTCACTTAATATTTTCAACCAGTTTATTTATTTGTAATTTTTATTCAATTAATTATCCACTTTTTCTATAAATTTAAAATTTTTTCACACTGGCAATGGGCTTAGACCAATCGAAAAGAACCCTACTTTTTCAGGACGGAGGTTTATGGTCGCTGCTCGACCAATGCACTCCGAAAATCTACAACGAATATTGGACCTGAATGGACGAGTGTCTGGAACTCGGTGCCACAGGTTTCGGGTTCGAGTCCCGGCGGTGCCATGGATGTTTGTCAGGTGTTCAGAATCCACTTTAAGCCGTAGTTCCGGGTCTCATATGACTGTAAGAGCGTCACAGAGCAGAAGTCAGACTTCTACCTACGGGTGCTCTATCAGAACAGAAGCTGCCACCTTCCCTCCATCCATGAGTAGACTAGCCCGTTCCGCACTGCAGGACACTGAGGATATGTCAACAACAACAACGAATATTAATTTAAAATTTCGAAGTGCTAAAAAAGCGGAGGCCAAGTACTTTCGTGCTGTTTATATAACATGTTTTTTTTTTTTTTTTGTTTTCAGTATGATATAACGGTACCATTATATTTCTACAATGCCATTCCGATGAGAGAACGGACACAGATATTGCCGCATAGAGTCGGACAAAACACAGCCACCGAAAATTCTCGGCACCACACCAAATCAAGGCTTATTTTTAAAAATATATATAGTCGAAATTTCGGAATAAATTAAGAAAGTGGCGAATCTTATAATACGATATTGTAAAGATTTTCACACTTTTTCCCTCCAGTTCAGAAGGCCCAATATTATTCAAATTCTTTTCCCTTCCAAAACATTTGTTCGTCACTAAAAGTCAAAGTATTACTTGTTTTAATTAAAGAAATATATTACTTGTTTTTATATTTTTATTAAAGAAATCGGTATTTTTAATGATTCTAGGTATAAACCCGAATATTCATCTCGGAATAGAGAGTCATTTTGAACCAAAATATAAATTATATTAACAAAATAACTGTTTTGAACCAATTAAAGTTTGTTACCGTGCGCAAGTTTAGCAGTTCTTTGCTATCAGGATGGTAATCACCTCGAAATCGAAGGTCGCGCCCCCTTTCCTACCACCAGCGCCACCTTTTCTACTCGCTTTTCGTGGGGGGAAAAAGCAACTTGGGGATTTTTTAACTCACGACGAGATATTCATAAATGAAATTAAATAAATAATAAATTAAAATTAAATCATTCTATTAAAAGTTAAGGCACTTACGAATTAACGCCACCGCAGCTACAGATTTGGCGGTTTTTAAGTGGCGCCAATATAGACTTAAAATTTTTGTGACAAATCATAAAATATATAAAACACTTCATTTAAAATCAAAACACTTTCAAAATTAAAAACACTTTATTTAAAAACAAACTAGTCAATCGGATTTCGGTGGAAAATGGGCCTATATAAAGTTTGACATAGATTAAAAACATTCTCTATTTTGGCGCATTGGCAGCGCTTTATTGGCGCAACTTCTGCTGCGGTGGCGTTAATGCGTAAGTACCCAAATTAAATTCATAAATTAATTCATTCTATAAATTAAAAAAAAAAAATTTTTTTTTCACACTGGCATTGGGCTTAGACCAATCGACAAGAGCCCTATTTTTTCAGGACGGAGGTTTATGGTCTTGCTTTCCCCCTCCGCGCCGCTTTTCAAGATCAAAGGTTATTTTCGCCTTCGCTCTGGTGGACTGAAACGATGGTTTTGGTTTCTTAATGGATCTTCTCTCTCTCGCACCTCGCGTGATTTTTATTTTTGTGCTTTTATTTAGTTACTCCGTCTGTGCTCGTTTTTGCTAAGAATATTAATTTCTCATCCTCTTCTTTTTTTAATTTTGATTTCTCTTGTTTTTTTATTAAATTCCTTTTGCTTCTTTTTAATACGCTTTTATTAGTTTCACCTGTATGTTTGTATGTATGTAACTGACTTTTTCCCCTGGAGATCTGTTTCTCCTCATATACACTATTTAAGCTGCAAAGAAACATTTACAGGCGTCTTTCAGAAAGAAAACAGTTGATTCTTTTTAATACGCTTTTATGTTTGTTTGTAACTGACTCTTTGGGTTCGATTTTGCCCTACTTTAAGCGATTCGATTTAATTTAAACGTTGTAGCTTTTTATCAAGGATTGACGACACTAAAATATTTGGATAAGCTTATTATCTCATCATGATTAGGATCGCCAGAATTAGAGATTTTATTTTAACTTATGAAGAGCAATTTAACCCATGTAGAATGAAAACTAAGCGTAATGCTATTGAAATCTCTAATAGTGCTAATGACTCTAGGGAGTTTAAAACTCCTAATAAAAAACTCATAGCTAAATCTAATTTTACCACAAGTATGAATCAAAGCAATTCTGAACTCTTAACTAGCAATCAATTTAATGCTCTGAGCACTGAAGTAGAAGCTGATGATGATACGGTTACCGTTGTACGAAAAATGCCTCCTATTATGGAGAAACCCAAAGCAAATTTAATTGAAATGCTCAAAAAAAATTGGTGCTCACTTTGAAGGTATGATAAACATTAAGCTGGCTGGCGAAATGATTAAAATTTTTCCAAATTCTGAAGAACAACATCGCGAAATTACTAAATTTCTTAATAAAAATAATATTGAGTACTTCGTTATTTTCCGAAATTTCTAAGACCGTTTAAAGCTGTCATCAAGGGCTTGCACAGAGACACGTCAACTTCTGACATTAAAGCTGCTCTGGCTGAAAAGGAATTTATAACCGAAAAAATTGTTCAACTTACCAGGACCAAAGACAAGCAGCCTCTCCCTTTTTTCCAGGTGACCCTGGCTAGCTCGAACAAAAATCAGGAAATTTTTAACTCACTCGCCTTCTCTATTTAACAGTAATTGTCGAAAAATATAATAAAAAACCTACTACTCTTCAATGCTATAAGTGTAATTACTTCCACCACAGCTCCCCGTTGCCACAAATGCGGAGAGGAACACTCTCATAAAGAATGTCAAATATATGACAAACTCGAAATTCCAAAATGCATTAATTTCGGAGAATCCGTACATATTGCCGCATGGAGAGGTTGCTCCAAATTTCCAAAAATTAAGGTTAACACCCCCAAGTGTGCTACTTTCCCGAAATATACTCCTGCCCGACAAGTAACTTCTAACTTTTCTTATACGTCGGCTGCTAAAAATTCTACTCCGCCCCAACATTCCGAAACTACAAATTCCTCGATCAATGAAATCCCCTCAAATCAACTGAGCCAATTAAAGAGCTTCGCAGATCAGGCACCTTTTGTTCAAAACACTCTCTTAATTATGAAGGAATTCATTTCCATTTTTCTGATGTAAATAATTCTGCAGGTCTTCTCCACCAGTTAAGAAACGCGGACAATAAAGTTGACAAAATGCAGGTCTTCATTAACGGCCTAGCATCTCAAACAACTCTTAATGCTCCGTAATGACTCAGTTGGTTTCTGGACTTCGCATATGCTATTGGAATGCATGCAATATTTGGTATAAAATGTTTGATTTTACTAACTTTGTTGAAACTTATAATCCAGATTTAGTACTGCTTTAGGAAACACATCTTAAAAACTCTCAAACACCACACTTAATGGGGTACACTTTTTACAGAAATGATGGTCCTCAAGATCCTGTCTCTGGCGGTACGGGTATTTTTATTAAGAATTCTCTTCCTCACATTCATATCGCTATCCCGCAGCTAATTGGGATTAAAGCCAGTGTAGTTTCTATAACTTTTCCTAATCTGCCCTCTCTGTTTGTAAACTCTGTTTATGTTCCTAATGGCATTGCGATCGCTAACCTTACTAACGATTTAGACATTATCTTCTCTCTTAATAATAGCGTAACTCTTGCTGGCGATTTTAATGCGCACAATACCACCTGGGGTTGTACTCACAAAAATTGCACCGGCGCTGCCTTACAAAACTATGTTAACAATCATGATATGGATATTTCATCTCCTAACACCCCTACTAGAATCGGTACTAATTCTACTTCCATTATTGATCTTGTCGTTTCGAATAACTTTCATTTTAACCATACTATTTCTTCATTGGATGAACTTTCTTCTGATCACAATCCAGTAATTATTGATTATAAATTCCGCGCTCATAATCTTAATATTAACCCCAACATTACTACCTGCTGGTCTAAATTCTCTAATATTCTTGATACTAACTTCAACTACTCTCTCGCCCCATAACTGACTCGCTCTGCTATTGAAGATGTAGTTACTGATCTAACTAATTATCGCTGCGCATCGCGCTGCTTCCAAGCCTATTACTACTAGTAACCGAACCTACTTTCCCCTTATATTAAAACTCTTATCACTGACCGAAATAACGCTAGAAAGCTTTGGCAAATTTATCCACGTAGCAAACCACGTAGATCCACGTAGCAAAAATGTTTATAATCCCCATCGAAACATTCTTAGAAGGGCAATTTCTAGTTATAAAAATGATTGTTCGGATAAACGACTACAGACTGTTAACGTCGAGGATGGTTCCAACTGGAAACTCTGCAATAACACCAGGAAAAAAAGGACTAAAATCACCACTCTCCATAGTAATCACGCTACAGTCACTACTAATATTGAAAAAGCTGAGATCTTAGCCTCCACGCTACAAGAACAATTTCAGAAAAATGCCACTAATAATAACAACATTGTCTCCGAAGGTGATTGCACCATCTCTTCTTTTCTGGAATAGAATGAAAATGCTAATAATAATAATATCCCTGCAACTAAAGCGTCATCCATCATCATTATAATTTCTTCTCTTAAAGTTAGTAAAACTCCTGGTATTGACTGCATAACGAATAAAATGCTTAAAAATGTCCCCTTTAAAATTGTGCTTCAAATTTGCAAGATTACAGATGCTATTCTTACTCTTAACTACTTTCCCAACTGCTGGAAAACTGCCAATCATTAAACCGGGTAAAAGATCCTACTTCTCCTAATAGTTATCGTCAATTTCTCTGCTGTCTACCCTCAGCAAAATTGTGGAAATATTCTTTCCACAATTTTGCTGAGGGTAAGATATTCTCAATCAAGAATCAAATGAACTCAATATTCTAATCCCTCAGCAATTTGGCTTCACAAAAAATCTTTCTACGACTCACCAGCTTTACAACATCATAGAAACTATTATTGAAGGTTTCTCTTGGAAAAGTAATACTGCTGCAATCTGTGGCGGCTTTGTAAAGGTTGCGCAGTGTTATTAAAATCCAGACGGCAAAATAAAACGATAATCCATTTTTCACATTTACAACCTCTTCTAACGCCAACTACGTTCTGTTTTCATTCTAGCGGGAAAATTCCCTTTTTAACAGTGAAAGTAGTTGTTCAATTCTTACTCCATTTTCCATCAATAGGTGTCGCTACATCACTCCCCTACCAGTAACAAAGTTACGTTACTTTAAAAATGATAGACGAATTAATATATCTATACAAATAATAGCCTTAATTAATTTAAAACTTCGGTATCTAAACCCTTCTAAAAGGTGTTGTCATAAACGTAAATATCAAATTCCATTTGATTACCACTTTAAACGAAAATGTAGAATTATATAAATACAGACCGGGAAGCTTCCCCGCACAATTTGGCAAATGCTATTATCTAAATTAAAAAGAAACAACGCTGTTGTTCCTTACAGTTTGAAAATCTACTCTCTTGTCAGAAATATTTGTACTGCGTTTACGGAGTTTTGAAATTTGGAAAGGCGTGTGTTTTGCTGTTCTATCAAATATTTGACTCTATCGCATGCGAAAAAGTGGTTTTCGCTACTAGTGAACATTTTGTTTGCTAGAGGGCGCTCGTTAAACACGAGTTCATTCACACGAAAGTATTACGGACGTCTGGGATGAAGAATTGTGCACCTTACGCTTAGGAAAAAATAGATACATGTGATATATATCAATATGTTAAAGGAAACATGTTGTGATGGGTACTCATCTTTATAAAAAATGTGGCACGGATAATAAATAATAAAAAAGTCGAGAACACTTATTTGGGCATTTATTCTCAGCACCCTATAGAGTACTTGTAACAATAACTCATCAAACATAACACACGACATTTACAAAGAAACAAAATTCAAATGATAAAAATCTTTGACTACGAAAATAAAATATGCAATACAAATTATCATATTTTTTATCAAATTAAATGAAATATATTCAATACATTGAAGATTAAAGCAAATTCAATTCAGATAAATTTATTTCATAATAATTCGCATTTAAAGATTAAGTAGGAATTATTATGAATTTTAAATTTTGAACTAAACCAAAAATGGAATTTTATTCAAACAAAATCCAGATCACAAATATATATATATATATCAAATTGAATATTGTGTTTACTGTTTTTAAAACAGTGTAATTCTAATTTTGCAAACAATTTGAATGTATGCCCCACTTGATTTTGAGGCCCTAGGCTGAAGCCTAGTTAGCGTATAGAAAAAAATAGCCTATGCGAAAAGGGTTTTTTCGCTACTAGTGCACATTTTTGTTTACTAGAGGGCGCTGGTTAAACACGAGTTCATTCTCACGAAAGAATTATTTATTTTGCATTTCTTGATATTTCTAAAAATACATAGGTAGAAATATCAAAAATGCAAAATAAATAATTCTTTCGTGAAATGAACTCAAAATGTATACCAAGAAATTATTCTTGGTATACATTTTGATGTTTTTAATAATATTTCGCGGATGAAAATTTTTATCGAATGACACGCAGAACTGCGTGGTTTCGGTCCAACGACACAACAAATATTACTTTAGGAAGTCAATTTCGATAGCAATTCTATTGTAAAATTAGAATAAATTTGTTAGAAAAAAAAAGTACCTCGGCAAAATAATCGTTTTTCATAATTACGTTGTATTCCCCCTAAATAGTAATAGTGAGTATTTCACATTTATGTATAGTAGGGAAGAAATTGTGGTGCTCAGTGCCCCAGGCTTCGGATTCGAATTCCGGCTGTGCCATGGGTGTTTGTAGTGGTCCGGAATCCACTTTAAACCATAGGTCCCAATCTAATAGGACTCAGAACGTTGGGCGTAGGCCTGACAAACCTATCCAGTAAAAACAAAGCATCTCTTGTCTCGAAATCTGCCAGTAAGCAGACGGCCTAGGCCCACCATGGGGCTGTTGCGTCACTGACGGCGATTAAAAAAATGCTCGAATCGACTTTTGATGGGAAACTTTCGTTCTCGTTATAATTTTATAACATATAGCTTTTTTTAATTCTTTATTTCCTAACTTCCTAAAACGAGCGATAATCTCCCAGTAGGGGACGTTATTATAACCCTACGATACAAATAACTTGTTAGAATAAAAAATATAATAAATGTAGATTAAATATACACTATATTGCCAAATACAAGCCATACGTCTTTTCTTTAAATAAAGAACAATTTCTTAAGAAAACAAACATATTTATTGAGAAACAATATAGCGAATGTGACGACGCCTTTAATTTGTTATAAAGATGTCTAAAAAATACGTACATCTACATGAGGCATGTCAGAAAATATTAATAGAGAATTTAGTGGAAATGAAATAATAAAAAATCGTTAATAAAGTGTACACAATTTGTTTCTTAAATGTTTTCTGACATAGTTTATTTTTTCCTTTTTTTTTTTTTTTTCCTAGTAGTGTTTTATTGTGAAAAGCGCAAGAAAAGGTGACGCTGATGATGGGAAAGGGGGGCGCCACCTATTTCCGTTAGATGGAATATGGCTTATCTTATCTTGATAACAAAGAACTGCAAAACGTGTGCCCTGGTAACAAACTTTGATTGGTTCAAAATAGTTATTTTGCTTGTTTTGCTTTTAATTGTAATTATAATTTGTAATATGATTAAAAATGAATCTGTATTTCGTGGTGAATAGTTGGGTTTTATATCTAAAATAATCAAAACTAATGATTCCTTTTTTAAAATTATATTCCTGCCGAATAAAATTTTATTTGGTTTAATGTTATCCATGGGGAAAAATATATGCTTAAATATTCTTCAAAAAAGTATTATTCTTAAATCGAATAAAACAATTTAAAAAGTAATAATTAATTTTTTAAAGGTAAATAATTTGTCCTCTTTAATGAATTTTAAATGATTTAATATTATTTTTTTGAAGTAAATATTATTTTTTTAGTTTGTAAAATAATAATAATAATACTAATGAATTTTGATTAGTAATCATATTTCGAAAACCAATTGTGTGAATATTTTGTTGTGAGTTAAAAATCCCCGTGTTAATTTTGTCCCCCTTGTGAAAAGCAAGTAGAAAAGGTGGCGCTGATGATTGGAAAGGGGGCGCTACCTATTTCTATTAGATGGAATACAAATGATAACAAAAGAAAAACTGCAAAAGTTGTGTATGAGAACAAACTTTAATTGGTTTAAGATAGTTACTTTGCTTTTTTTTGTTGTTAACTGCTAATATAATTTATAATTTGGTTCAAAATGACTCTCTATTCCGAGATGAATATTTGGGTTTATACCTAGAATCATTAAAAAATACTGATTTCTTTAATAAAAAATTAAAATAAAGACTACTTTGACTTTTAATGACGAACAAAATGTTTTGGAAGGGAAAGAATTTGAATAATATCGGCTCTTCTGAACTGGAAGGAAAAAAGTATGTAAATCTTTACAATATCATACATAACATTTATCCACCAATTTTTTATTTTATTCTGAAATTTCGGCTATATATAGTTTGAAAATAAGCCTTGTTTTGGCGTGGTGCCGAGAATTTTCGGTGGCTGTGTTTTGTCCGATTCCATGCGGCAATATTTGTGTCCGTTCTCATGGGAATGGCAATGAAGAAATCTACCGTTACATCATACTGAAAAAAAAAGAAAAAAACATTAAAAAAAATGTTATAAACAGCACGAAAGTACTTGGCCTACGCTTTTTTAGCACTTCTAAATTTTAGGTTCATTTTACGTTCGAAGAATTTAAAAGTTCTACTTTTCTGAGAACTAAACTGGTATTGCTTAATAAATAGCCAGACTAAACTTTACGATTTTATGAAATCAATAAAATTAGATGATATTTTTTTCTTCTTATTTTCACATAATTCATTGCCAGCCAACGCAAAATTAATTAAAGTACGAAAACTGAACAAAAAAATTAAAAACAAAACTAAAAAGAAATGTATCTTGTGCATTATTTTTTTTTTTTTTTTTTTTTTTTTTGGGGGGGGGTCGGGTGTTCAATACATAGTTTTAAAATAGATCTAGATGGCCGAGTGATTAGAGCTCTGTCCTGGATGTATGTAGTGGCTTGGAATCCACTTTAAACTGTAGGTCAAGGTGTAATAGTATCGTAGAGCGTTGTGGGGGTAGTGTGACATATTAAATTCTTTAATATGATATTGATATGATATGAGATAATAAACTTATCAAAATATTTTATTGTCGTCGGTCCTTGATAAGTCTACAACGTTTAAATTAAATCGGATCGCTTAAAGTAGGGCAAAATCGAACCCAAAAAGTCAGTTACATACATACAAACATATAGGTGAAACTAATGAAAGCGCATACAAAAGAAAAGTGAAAAGTTAATAAAAAACTGAGCACCGTTGTAATGAAAACCAGACATCCTTTGCTGACAATTTTTCTGTTGATGAGAGTCAGTTGTACTTAAATTGTTTTTCTTCATCATTAAAAGTCAAGGAAAATGCATCCATCGTCCAATTCTTATTAGTTTCAAGTTCTGACAGTTAATAAGTTGCATTTAAGAGAACATTCTTGATGATGGCGCCCTCTGCTTCATAATTGGTCGGCACTTTATGTTTGATTTTCCAACATTCGGAGGGCATTGCTGTTGTGGAAGAGGAAAAACGTAGGGTAGTTTCCTATGAAACAACAATACATGAATGAAACAGCAATACACGAATGAAACAACAATACACGAATGAAACAAAAATACACGAATGAATATTTAGCTTTGAAAATTTTCCTACAGGATATAAAAAGTCTGCCCATTCTTCGGTAAAAGCTTCCGATCTATTGCAAATGGGCTAATTTATAAAAGATTAACATATTAAATTCTTTAATATGTTAATCTTTCATGTGAATACGGTGGTTATGGAACGATATGGGTTTCATTTTTGGCGAAAAAGTTTTACAAACTCACTTTTATTCCTCCAGTTCAGAAGGACCAATATTATTCAAATTCTTTTCCTTACCAAAACATTTTGTTCGTCATTAAAAGTCAAAGTAGTCTTTATTTTATATTTATATTAAAGAAATCAGTATTTTTAATTATTCTATGTATAAACCCGAATATTCATCTCGGAATAGAGAGTCATTTTCAGCCAAATTATAAATTATATTAACATTTAACAACAAAATAACTATTTTAAACCAATTAAAGTTTGTTACCATGCACTTGTATGGACCACATGCATGCACATGCATTAAGTTTAGCAGTTCTTTGCTATCAGGATGGAAATCGCCTCTCGAAATCGAAGGTCGCGCCCCCTTTCCAATCATCAGCGCCACCTTTTCTACTCGCTCTTCGTGGGGGAAAAAAAAAATCAACATGGGGATTTTTAACTCACGACGAGATATTCATAAATTAAATTAAATAAATAATAAATTAAAATTAAATCATTCTATACAAATTAAGGTACTTACGTATTAACGCCACCGCAGCTACAGATTTGGCGGTTTTTAAGTGGCGCCAATCTACACTTAAAACTTTTGTGACAAATCACAAAATATATAAAACACTTTATTTAAAACCAAAACACTTTCAAAATTCAAAAACACTTTATTTAAAAACAAAGTAGTGAATCGGATTTCGGTGGAAAATGGGCCGATATAGAGTTTAACATAGATTCAAAACAGTCTCTATTTTGGCGCATTGGCAGCGCTTTATTGGCGCAACTTCTGCTGTGGTGGCGTTAATACGTAAGTACCCAAAATAACTATTTTAAACCAATTAAAGTGCACAAGTACCGTGCACAAAAAACTTGTACAACACCATGCACAAGTTTAGCAGTTCTTTGCTGTCAGGATGGAAATCGCCTCGAAATCGAAGGTCGCGCTCCCCCTTTCCAATCATCAGCGCTACCTTTTCTACTCGCTCTTCGTGGGGGAAAAAAAAAAAATCAACATGGGGATTTTTAACTCACGACGAGATATTCATAAATTAAATTAAATAAATAATAAATTAAAATTAAATCATTCTATAAAAATTTAATTCATAAATTTTTTTTATTATTATTATTTTTTTTTTATTTCCAATGGCAGATTATGGGCAGTTACAGCAAAAAAGAACAAAGAGAAAAAAAAAAAGCATACAACATACAACAACAACAAAATAATACAACAAATACAACAAAACATGCTGAAACAGAGTTCATTAATCTAACAATAATGCCAAGTTGCAGATCTTTTAGCCACTAAAAGTGTTACCAGGTGCACCACGGGGAGGTAGAAATTCATAAATTTATTCAATCTATAAATTAAAAAAAAAAAAAAAATTTCACACTGGCAATGGGCTTAGACGAATCGACAAGAACTTTATTTTTCCTGAACAAATGTTTATGGTCGTTGTACGACCAATGCACTCGAAAATCTACAACAAATATAAGAAAGAGTCGAAATCAGTATCGAAATCTGTATGGCAGTTGTCTTTAGTGCCTTAAGGCAAATGCTGCACTTAACACTACCCAGGAGGTTCGTGTAGCTTGAAAATAAGCTACGGACGCAGAGTAACAATACCCACGCAACGCTCTACGATCCTGTTAGACCGGCACCTACGGTATAAAGTCGATTCCGGACGACTGCAAACATCCATGTCACCGGCTGGACTCGAATCCGAAACCTGTGGTGCAGAGCGCTATTTTATATTAATGTTACGCAATCAAATACTGAAACTGTACAAGTTTTAAGATTTTATAATATAGATAAAATGTGTTGATCTTTTATTTAGTTATTATGCCATAGTTCATTGCCTGTCGGTACAAATTTAATGAAAAAATAACTTCACAAATGGACGTATTTAATGAAATAATTAAAATTTTTAATGTTTGAACAAATATCTACTGAGAAATAAAAACTTTAAATATTTTTTTTCATTACAATCGAAGTAGGCATTTTAAATTTATTAAGAACTAATTTTTTACCTTTGTGAATTATATAATTATTTTCTCTTTTTATTGAAATAATCACATATAGTATTTACCTATGCATTCTTATTCAAAAATTTTACTGGAGTAGAATTGAAAAATATTGAACTCTAAAACTAAATTTAAAAAAAAATTAAGATACTAGAGCACAGGTGGCCTACCCACGGCCTGCCTTGAATATCTTTCCGGCCCGTGAGATGTATCGCACTTTTACAAAATATATTTATTTTATGATGGTCGAAGGAGTGAAAACTAAAAATACATTATGTGTGCATCCATCTATTTACAAATGAACTGTCGAAATGAAGAGAAAAAATTAATTTTGATTTTGAAATAATAATCTTGCGAATATAAGATAGATATTGCCTGTTTTATTTACGAGTTTACAGTTATGAGTTCGCAGGCTAAATAGGCTAAACAGAATGTTCTTGTTGTTACAACTACAATTCCAATATATAAAAAACACCTATTATCTTTTACACATTTTATATAGATATAACAATATGATCAATTCTACCACTTTTCTTTTAAAGAAACACTCTTTAAATACTTACCAAGCCCTAACCCGTTTTCGGAATAGCTCCGTTGTCCTAATAAAAAAGGCTCGGGGAAATTCCATCGAGCTTTAGATTTAATTGATACTTATGATTCTGTATTTCTTTAAAACAGGGGTCTCCAAACTACGGCCCGCGACAGCGAATAGCTTATTGGTGATGTAATATGTTGGATATAAAAAAACTCAGAATGATAATAACTCGGTTTTACTGACTTTCTAGGTAAAGCTTAATGACAAGCATAATGCGCAGAAAATTTAACTTAAGCATAACAAATAATTGAAATGAATCCCACTAACATTATAAACTAGTGAACATCCGCGGTTACCCTCGGTAGTTATGTGGGGTAAAGAGTATCGCATGTGTGTGTATATCGATGTTTGGAATGTATATATCCTGAATCCAACATATGATTTTTATCCTGAAACTCCCCCAGGAACGGAATAGTCTATAAATTATAGATAATTGCAGAAAACTTAAAACGGTTTTGGCCCGTGATACTTACTGGAGTAAACGGTATGTCCCTAAGGCTGAAAAAGTTTGGAGACCCCTGCCTTAAGGTAATGCAAAAGTATATGGTTTAAAAATGTCAATTTGCCCATATTCAAATAGATATAACAATATGATCAAATCTACCACTTCTTTTTTTTTAAACAGAAACTCTTTAAATACTAACCAAGCCATAGAGGAGGTTAACTCAGGATGATCGTTCTCTTCGATAAAAAAAAAAAAAAGGCTCAGGGAAAATTCTTTCGAGAAAATTCCTTCGAGCTTTTTAGATTCAATTGATATTTATGATCCTCTATTTCTCTAAAGCAGGGGTCTCCAAACTACGGTCCGCGACAGCGAATAGCTTATTGTTGCTGTAATAAGTTGGATAAAAAAAAAAAATACAGGCATCGGTGTAATACTCCAATTATTGTTATATCGGAGTGGAATACACCAGAACTTTCTCGAAACAATGAGATTATTCACGAATGTTAAATTGTTACAGCGCTTTCGATACTACTAGCGCTATATGTTAGCGATAAAGGAATATTGCCTACCTATTTCCGCTTTTGACCACTAGATGTCGTCAAGTGTGACGGTCGTCGGATACACGCAATAGTAATTGTAGTAACTGAACCAGCGAATTTAGCAAGCGTATGCGCGTTCAGAGCGCGTACTCAGTGACTAGTCAAAAAATTATAGATAATGGCAGAAAAATGAAAACGGTTTTGGCTCTTGGTACTTACTGGAGTAAACAGTATGGCCCTAAGGCTGGAAAGTTTGGAGACCCCTGCTCTAAAGAGATGTGAAGAGTATTTTCGATGGAGCTTCGAGTAGGATGGAAATGGAAGTGTCCGCAGATTATCCTTCTCGGGGAAAGGCTGCTGATCCTGTCGACCACGCTGTCCCTCATGGAATCTCTGAACCTGAATTATGTTACATGATCGTGATGCTTGAAGATTTTTTTTTTTTTGTTCTAATGTAGCTGGCAACCACTTAGACCAGGGGTCTCCAAACTTTCCAGCCTTACGGCCGTACTGTTTACTCCAGTAAGTACCAAGGGCCAAAACCGTTTTCATTTTTCTGCCATTATCTATAATTTCCAGTTAGTTGTTATGCTAAAGTTAATTTTTCTGCATATTATGCTTGTCATTGCTTTACCTAGCAAGTCAATAAAACCCAGTTATTATCAGTGCTTTTTTTATCCAACTTATTACAGCAACAATAAGCTATTCGCTGTCGCGGGCCAGATTTGGCCCGCGGGCCGTAGTTTGGAGACCCCTGACTTAGACAGCTTGGTCTTTGATGCCTTAAGGCAAATGCTGAGTGAAGACATTACTCACTTTGTACTGCCCAGGGGCGCGTGGAACTTGAAGATAAGCCCACGTACGTGGAGTCACAATGCCCCGCAACGCTCTACGATCCTATTAGGACCGGGACCTACGGCTTAAAGTGGATTCGAACCAGTACAAACGCCCATGGGCAAGCCGGGATTTGAACCCAATACCTGTGGAATCATTGTTACTCCGCGTCCGTATCTTCAAATTACACGCGCCCAGTGGGTAATGCAAAGTGAGTTACGTCTGTACAGCGCTTGCCTTAAGGCATCCAAGACCAAGCTGTCTAAGTGTTTGCCCGCTGCATTGGAACAAAAAAAAATATTTTCGTTAAGCAATAACCATTAAGTAATTTATTAATTCTATTAATGTAACCGGAGGTACGAGGAATTCTAGATTCCCAGAACCTCCTTAATAAACACAACATTTGCCTTTGTTAGAATAGAAAACAAGTTCTCTAAGTAAAATGGGTTGATGAGGCTGCTGCTGGAGAAGATCAGGGGAACCCCAACCGAGCCTAAAATGCCTCCCATTATGGAAAAAGGCAAGCTGAATGCCTTACCATGATGGGAAGGCATTTTTTGTGAAGGCAGGCTATGGTATGGCAGAGCCTAAAATGGCATTCCATAATGCCTTACCATAATGGGTGGCAATTGCTTACCAAAATGGGAGGCACAGCCTAAAATGCCTCTCATTATGGTATGGTAGAAACCTAAAATATATGGTATGGCAGAGCCCTAAAATGCCTCCCATTATGGTAAAAGGCAAGCTGAATGCCTTACCATAATGGGAGAAGCATTAGTGCATGCAGGCTATGGTATGGCAGAGCCTAAAATGCCTCCCATTATGGTAAAGGCAAGCTGAATGCCTTACCATAAAAAAGGCATTTATCCATGCAGGCTATGGTATGGCAGGGCCTAAAATGGCATTCCATAATGACTTACCATAATGGGAGGCACATAAGCCTAAAATGCCTCCCATTATGGTAAAAAAGCTGAAAATCTCAAGGAAAAATTAAGGAAATCAATCAGGCCTTTAATGGTGATATTAAATTAAAAATTGCAGGCAGGCTTCTGATGGAGATAGACGAAGTGTGTTCATCGACGGGAAAAGCACTCCTCAGGGCTCTTCGAAAGTAGTCCATATCTCCGTTATCGCGGACATTGTGTCTGCGTCCAATTCCCAGGCTACGGCGGATACGGATCCGGATACTCTCTGATCCTGACACTGAAACCTCTGTATCAATTACTCACTCTTACTTCACAAATTTGCCTCGCCGGACCACTTATTACTCCATCAAACCCTCTGAAATTATTATTATTATTATTTATTTCAATGGCAGATTATGAACAATTACAGCATAAAAAGAACAACAACAAATAAAAAAGAACAGAGAAAACAACAAAACATGCTGCAACACAGTTCAATAATCTAACATATCTCTTGCCTCCCCAATATCGCTCGGCGAGAAAAGTCTTGCTCAGAGCAGGACGGTGAAGTAGATGCGTGGAGTCCACGGCCTCTCCAGAGCTGCATATAGGGAAGGAGCTATTTTGAGTCTGTAAAGATGGTTTCGCAGGCAGTCGGTTGTCAAATAACCCTCCATAATAGTAAAGACATCAATATCCTTCTCACACACAGTCAGCAAAAAGCTCTGCGCGCTTGGATTGAGACAGTCCACCGACATTCCAGTGTAGCATTCGAAGAGTATCAAAGTGAGGGGAGGAAGACATAATGCCAAGTTGTAGATCTTTTAGCCACTAAAAAAGTGTTACCAGGTGCACCACGGGGAGGTAGATACTACGCACCCACCCTCTGAAATTATTAACTATATAAAAAATACTAAAATCAAAAGCCCCAGGCACAATCACTAATAAAATGCTGAAAAAATCTTCAAACTTCCTCTATCCTTCTACTCATGCACATAATTAATGGCATCTTCCGCCTATGCATACTTCCCCTCTAAGAGGAAATCTGCTAGAATTCTCCCAATCCTAAAACCCGGTAAAGATCCTACTAAACCTACAAAATACCGACCTATCTCTCTCCCTTCCCAACGCTTAGCAAACTCACGGAAAAAAATCATCTTAGATAACTATTTAGAATACACTGAAATAAACAACATTATGGCACCTCATCAATTTGGCTTTCAGAAAAATTTATCTACAACTCACAAACTCCTACGAGTTACTGAAATGATCACGCATGGATACTCCATCCAAAGTTCCACGGGAATTATCTTCTTAGATATTGCCAAAGCCTTTGGCAGAGTTTGGGGGTTTCGGGCGTTTTATTTTATTAATATAAGAAATTTTGACTTGTAAAATACATGTAGCTTGTAGTTTTACTTTGAGGGAAAGTGCTTTAACGCATGTATGGATCGAAATAAAAGTCACTCAGATGACGAATAAGCATCAGTTGCTTTGCTTATATTCCAGCAATGTTAGAAGATTTGGTGAAATTGTAAACTGATTCTAAAAGGGAGTATAAAACTATTAATATTATTCTCGAAATTGTGCTGGAAGTTGATTACACTGCTGATTTATAAAAACATTTATTTAAACTAGTTATCTAATTTGTCTTTTGAAATTTGTACCATTTATCAAAGTTGATGTGATGTAAAAAAAAAAATTATATATAAAACTTTGATGCTCATAAAATTCAGTTTTTGCTTGCTTTGTAAGATTATATGTGTTATGTTCTCAGTTAATTTCACAGAACTAAAGTGCCTATTAAACTTATAGCTGTTTGGGAGTGAGTAGAAAACAATTAATATCACACCATACTATTGCAAATTGGGTGTAAAATGATTTTTACAATTATTTATTATATAATAATCGAAGAGAACATCATTCATCTAACATTTCGTGATGGTGGAGATTGTGTTACCTACTATTTTTTTTTTATTTCCAATGGCAGTCTACAATAAGTAATAAAATAAAAAGAAAAAGAGCACAAAGAACATGAAAACAACAATGGAAATCACATAGTGACATGTTTAGCCCATAAGGGCCCTAGCCTCCCAGTAACGACCCTACACTGTACAGGGAACAAGTGCAGGGCAGACAGGAAGGTGAGATGAATCCATGTCCTCTCCAAGACTGCAGAGCATGCATTTTGGGCTTGCAAATATTTTCATACGAAAAAGATGATTGGCCATACAATCATGGCCCGTCAGGAGTCTGAATAGGGCAACAGCTTTAAACCTGGGCTGATCAGGGATGTTTAAAATAAAGTTAAACCAGGTTTTAGATGGGTTGCCTTCAAGTAGATTATCAGATAGAGTGTTCCGAAAGAAGTCTCGGATCATCAGTTTCATCAAGTGAAAAGAGATGTCTTTACAAAAGGTTTGGGTGATGGTTGTTCCTTTTTTGGCAAGAGAATCCGCCTTCTCATTACCCTAGATCCCACTATGGCCTAAGGTGTTACCTACTATAAGGTTTCTGATATTGTCTCAGAATACGTGTCTTTTTAAATAAAAATAAACGTTGAGGGTAGTTACAAAATTTGCCCTGCTGTTGCATAGCGGTTATTCTATTTAAAACAGTTGACTTGTGCTAATAATAGCATTCACGCTCAGGGCCGGATTTAGATGAAAAGAGTTCCTAGGCAATTCCACTTACGAGGCCATTCACCTCCCATTTTTAATACGCTTTTATTAGTTTCACCTGTATGTTTGTTTGTATGTATGTATGTAACTGACTCTTTGGGCTCGATTTTACCCTACTTTAAGCGATCCGATTTAATTTAAACGACGTAGACGGTGTAGACATATCAAGGACCGACGACACTAAAATAGTTTGATAAGTTTATTATCTCATCATGATTAGGATCGCCAGGATGAGTGATTAAAACACACAGCCTTTGAAAAGTCATCTTGATCGGCTCATCATTTTACTCCTGGTGATCTGCTTCTCCTCATACACACAATATAAACTGCAAAGAAACATTTACAGACATCTTTCAGATATTCAAACCAACGTGGGTCAGCGGCACAACGGATAACGCTCCCGGTTAAGAGATTTCATCTAAATCCGGCCCTGACAGTGACCTACCACTTTTTAAAATTTTTCTGAAATTGGCCTATATATAATTTAGAAATGAAGTGTGGAAGTGGCGTGGTGCTGAGAATTTTCGGTGGCTGTGTTTGTCCGATCGAAGCGGCAATATCTGTGTCCGTTCTCATCCGAATGGCAATGGTAAAACTTGAACAAGAAGAAGATGCTGCGGCCCATAAAAATAAAAAAAAAAAATGATATAAAAAAAACTTGTTTTAAACAGCACGAAAGTACTCGGCCTATGCTTTTGTTTTTCTGTTTTAAATAATATTAATTCAAAGAATTTAAAAGTTTTGCTTTCAGAGATTTAACAACTCAACAAATACTCAAACTATACATTTTTTTTAAAGATTTTACGAAATGTATTTATTTTTTTTTTTTTTCAATTCCTACTATTAATTCACACTCTCCCTACATACAGTAGAACCTTTGTAAGTCGAACTTCGAGGAAGAGCCAAATAATTCGAGTTATAGTTTTCGACTTACGCGGATTTTGTAAAGAAATATTCGACTTGTAGAGGTTTAAATTCTTTCTGGCTTATTTTGGGTTAGAGAGGTAAAATAAATAAAAAATCAAGTTACAGAGGTAATAAACACGTTTATTTGCAACTTAAAGATTATGTTATGTACTTCAATAAAAAATGAAAATATTTTTTTTTTTTTGCTTTAGACAATTCGATCATTCTCTATCTATAGCATTATCTTAGCTATAAAGAGCAGAAAATTCTTTTTCTTCCGAGTTGCTATTTCATAGAATTTGTTATTCTATTTACTGCATACTCATACATTCTTCTCTAATTCTATTTTTCAGTTCATTGTTCTAGTGGGCCACTGAGTGCTAGAGAAGAATGAGAATGCTTTAACCCACCAGTCGTTGATTGTTCAAAATAAAATCTATTTATTTTACTAATTTAATAAACAGACAAGAAAAAATAAGAAATTAATTAAATTTAATTTTTTTAATTTGTTACTTATCCAACTAAAAAATTTTTTTCTTTTCCCTTTTATTTACATTGAACAACTCAAATAGCGCAATTGCACATTGTTTTCAACGTAAAAGCGAATTGAATGTAGGCAATGTATTGGTGTTAATTTATTTATTAATGCTATGGAGTAATTTTAACGTACGTATTGACACCTTAAATTTCGCTCATAAATATTCTGTATACTTGTGTAATATTTTCAATGTTTATTATTTGTTCAAAGTTCGTTTGATCGTAATCATAAACATATCTGTACTATGGCGACAAAATTAAATCAATGCAGCAGTTATATTCACCAAGTGTTTATATTAAGTGTTTTGGCTTAAACTGAGATGCAGTTGTGGATTACACACTTTAATAACCGTTTGATTATTTGGAGTGCACATTTCGTGATTAATTAAAATAAGTACTGTTTTTATTAATTCATCTAATGTTTGGCTGTGCTAAATTTGATGTCCCGGCCTGCCCTTACGTGCATAAAATTTTTACTGTTCAGAATTAACTAATGCTTAATTGGTACGAATTTAACAATTAAAATAATGCTAAATTTATTGAATGAATTGCATTTTTATGGCAAAAATATCTCATTTAATTGTTTAATTTAGAAGAAGTGGAAAATTGTCCTTTCTGCAGTAACCATTGGAAAGCAAAATAAAAATTTTCAATGCAGTTGTCTTCTGCTGGATATTATTTTAAAAAATATCTGAGTTTGTTGGTTTACTTCTGAAAGACAAATTTAAATATTGTTCCATTTCAGAGGTCAACTTACTGACAAGATGTACTCGTTCACTATTATTAGTTATCATATCACTATTATTTATTCACTATTAATCAATTTCATTGTAACCAATGATGATTGGTTTCAGGTGCATCATAATACTCAATTATATTATTAGATTTTGCATATTAGCAGTGACTCTTTGTTTTTAGTGTTTTTGTTTGTCTTTATGTTGGTAAGACAAGAATGGAAAGGTTTCATTATTAAGAATTTTTCTAAAACATATAATGTTTCATTTTACTACCATTTGTAAATACTGTCTTGGCTATTGTAGAGTTTTTTTTTTTTTTATTTCCTATTATTTGAAAACTCGTTTCAAGTCTTTTTGGTGTTACTTATAATGGGACTCTTTTAAATTTCCTCTCATTGTGACTTTTTGATAGCTATGTAGCAAGTTATTTTTTTTTTTTGTTCTTATTTTATAAAAATTACATTAAATGCCACATTTTTGATGAAGCATGTGGGTAGGGATGTCGACTTCGAAATTTTTTGTGTGACCCATTTAAAGAATATCTTTACAAAAATTTTTACCTCGCCATCTCAGAATTAAATATAATTATAAAATGAGACCATTATTGTTAAAAATATATGCAAATAGAAAAATATAGCATTTAATAATATCAAAAAGGTAATATTAAAAATAAATTACATTTTTTCTCACAATAAAATTAAATGTAAGTCATAGGAAAAAAATTTTTTTATATAGTTTTTAGTATCTATTGTGCTGTAACGATTGCTGACATCTACAAATTACTTAATTAAAAAAAAGGTTAATTAATTAATCTGTATATCAACTTTAAAAACTGGAACTATTTTTAAATTTTTTGTTGTTTTTGTTATCGAAGATAAACAACAGCTCTTTCAAATATTCCTTCCTGAAATGTAGCTGACAAAAATGGTTAAACTGCCCATCTTTGGTATATGGTGTTATGCATTTGTTTATTAGAAGGAATAAACAGAATATTGACAAAGAATAATATTTTTACATATAATTGATCAAAATTTTGTAATCGTTTTTGTAAAAAAAAAAGGATATGATTCCATTGGCATAGTTTCAGTTTAAGAATCTGATGCTGTAGATTTCATATTATCATTTTATTTGGCTTAATAAACACTTTATTTTTTTTTATTGTAATTTAGTTTGCACTAGTTGGCATTTGTTATTTTTATGGTACTATACTTAATACTGGTTTGTAGAAATAAAAAAATAAAATAAATTATTCATTACAAAAAAAAGTGATTTATATAGAAATCAAATCACAGTGTTACATAACTATGATTTGACTTTACTATTTTAGCTTTGAAATAATCACTGTCTTAAAATAAATGTTACAAAATAGAATAATTTGCCATATTTGGATGTATTAACATGAAATATGTAAGAATTTTATAATTTATAGGAAACAATTTCATGCTGGCTAGTGCAATTATGAAATGTGTTTTATTCATAAACATAAAAAAGGCTACATTTTCTAGTAAAATAATTCTGTACTTTTGTGTGCAATAAAAAAAAATTTTAAATAGTAAATCAAAGTTTTGGGAATTCTTTGATATATAGAATGCCCCTTCGCCGCTCTGGTGCTCGGTACCCACAGGTTTCAGGTTCGAGTCCCGGCAGTGCCATGGATGTTTGTAGTGGTTTAGAATCCACTTTAAACTATAGGTCCCAGTCTGTTTAGCCTAAAGTATGCACAAGATGACCGTAGAGCGACAAACCAAACCAATTGATCCAAGTTGTTGTTGCCAAAATCGACTCGGTTCATTACTTGTATTTTGAATCATTTTCTTTTTTGTGATGCTGTGTCCAGTTTAAATAAGCATAAATTAAGCCATCACAAATTACAGAGGTTTCATTTGGTGGTAAAACATGATAATTAGATCTCTGACATTTGCTGCGACTTCAAATCTTGGGCATCATCTTTATTATCTATGTGACGTCAATTTAAAAGTATTGAAATTTTGCTTCTCCTTTTAGAACATTAACAAAAATAATGGGAAAAGCAAACTTGCAGCTTACTTATATATTATTTAAATATGCAATATTATGCTCAATTTTGATATTTATATGTGCATCCTTTTCAGAGTAATATTTTTCCAAGATGACTGTGGACAAGAAGTTTTCCCCCAGATGTTTCCTGGATGTGGAAATCGATGGGGAAAGTGGTACGTAGATTTTCTTTTCATAATTATATATTTACATCTTATTACTAACTAGCTTTTATTTTCCAAGGAAGCCATTTAATTATCAATGATTCTTACATCCTTATAGTTCTATTATTACTTTTCTTTTATTAAAAGATTGTGCTTCCTGCTAATTTCACTTTTAAACTACCTTATTTTATTAATAATATTTCTGTGAATTGGAATTTGTCGGAATACCAAAACTCCAATAAATGTTAATTTATCACTATTTTGCGAACTTTTTCATTCACTATCAAATTTAGGGGTGCTATTAAGGTAAATTTGCTTTTAAACTTATTGATTTTGTTTAATCGATGTCTTTAATGAGTTTTAATTTGGTTTTTACTTTGAGATAACTCTATTGAAGTATATATATATAATGCATCACTGTTTAGGTTTCACAAATTTTTGTCATTTTTTGGAGTCTTTTCTAGATTTAAATATAAATCAAAATTTATGTATTAAAATTATTTTATAAGATTTCATCGAAAGAAAAATACCTATCTCATTAGGGAAAAATTATACTTTTAAATAGTGGATTTTTAATTTCCTTATTTTGTAAGTTCATTATGAACTAATTGTAAATAGCAGGAAAAATTTTAAACTATTGAAAATATTGCTATTAATATTTCAAATACTTCAATTGTTAATGATAACACTTAAGATTCCAGAAGATAAACGATTTCAGTTATTAGAAATTTTTGACTAATATACATAATGTAGTGCTATATCATTGCAGTTAACTTATTTTTGAATAAATAAATACTTATGGAAGTTCATCTACCAACATTAAAGCGGCCATGCTCTACCATCTGAGACTGATTGCAGTGCCCCTTATGGTACATTTTGGAAGTTAGACTGTCTGTCGTAGTTTTCAAAACAAATCTAAATGTGTAGCGTCATAATTTAAGGGTGGGGAGTAATTGGTCTTCTGTTGACAACATATATTTAAAATTTTAAAACTAAATCTGTAATCTTCCAGGACTTAAGAAATATTGATTGTATGCAAAAGGAAATATTTTTAAGGCAATCTTAAGAAGCTTAAATTGGCAGTTGTGAAAGCTTGTCGAAGAACTTAGGGACGAATTATAAACTTTCACCTTGATTAGTTATTTTAATAAGAAATAATGGGAGCATTTTAAAAGTTTTTTTTTTATTTCCAATGTCAGATTATGAACAGTTACAGCAATAAAAAGAACAACGAAAAATAAAAAAGAACAGAGAATACAACAAAACATGCTGAAACAGAGTTCATTAATCAAACATATCTCTCGGCAGGAAGACGTAATGCGAAGTTGTAGATCTTTTAACCATTGAAAAGTGTTATCAGGTGCACCATGGGGAGGTAAATCTACTGCGTACCATATTTTAAAAGTAAAAATCAATAAAATAGTCCCCTGTCAAGTTTTTCCGTTGACAAATTTTCAGGGTTTATAAATTATTAGCACTTTTTTTCCACACCCACAAGCCTTTAGTGACTTTGTGACCCATGTGCTAGGATTTTTTAAGAAAAAAAATAACGAATAAAAATTGAACCCATTTCTCCTAATGGCTCTAAAGTCACTAGGATCGGTCCTGGATGATAGCATTTATACTTTTAACTATAGAGAGGCATTATTTCAATAATTCTGGCTTTCTTCAGAAGATAATTTTGTTTTTTAAAGTAATTATACACCCATGTTTTTGTGTACAAATTTTCATGTATTATATTTATTTCACCAGCTACTAATTATCACCCTAACATTTGATATTTAAGCATTTCTAATAAATGCAAATGTAGGGTTAATTTCAAGCTCAATTATTTTATTAAAATTCTTGCTTATATTTATTTTTTTTTTTTAGCTGGACGAATCATCATTGAGTTATTTGCAGACGTCTGTCCAATCACATGCGAGAATTTCCGGGGACTCTGCACAGGTAATTTCAATTATTTTTAAATTTTAGTATTTAGAATAAATGTATATACTCTAGATGTTATTTTCAATTTTATCTACATAATTATAATTGATATATTAATAATGAACCTTTCAATACATGATTAAAAGTGAAAAGGTAAGGATAGAAATACTTTTAATGTACACTTTCCGTTTTTCATCCCTCCTTCCCATTCTCAAGCTGATTTTTGATATGATGTCAAAATTCATCTTAGTCAACATCCGTAGATGATCCCTTTCTCTAGAAACTGATAAAAAAGATGACGTAATTTATGTGCTTCAGTTACTGGTTCTTGCATAATGGATACAAGTAGAAAAATTACAGAATCATGTATTTTAAATTTCATTAGTATTGAACATATATATATCTGTGTGTGTGTGTGTGTGTGTGCGCGTGCAGTGGGCTACAAAATTGAATATACACCTTAGAAACTTAGAGACTTTTTTTCCAATTACAAATTAAATATTGCTTTAAGATGATTGAATTTTTACCTTTTATATACTTTAGTCTATGGTTTACCGTACTATACTTATAAAATTGTTACGTTTATTTATTTTTTACTAAAAAAAAAAAAAGATCTGAGACGAAAGGAAAAACAACACCACAAAAATAAGTATACACCTTTATTAATTTCCTTTTAACGTACAAATTAATATTTTTTTCATAACCTTTTGCTTGAATTACAGCTTGTAATCTTCTGGACATAGATTCTACTAGTGTTTTAGTGGTTTCAACAGAAATTTTGGCTCATTCTTGTCTCAGAACCTTCTTGAGAACTTCCTTGCTTGTGATTTCGTGCTCATGTACAGCTTTCTCTAATTGCGACCCCAAATTTTCGATGACGTTTAGGTCTGAGACCGGGCTGGAGTGTGTAATTGCTTCTTGCAATGGTACAGCAAGTATAACTGCACAAACTTCTCTGTATGCTTGGGGTCGTTGTCCTGCTGGAATATGAAGCTTGACCCAAGCCCCAACTTACTGGCACTTTTTTTTTCAAGTTATCATTTAAAATCCCCAAATATACATGTTTGTCCATAATACCATCAATAAAAGCAAAGCTCTCCAACTCCTCTAGCCGACATACAACCCCAAACGAGGACAGATCCACCTCCGAACTTGACTGTCTTAATGGTATTTTTAGGTGCCAATGCTTTCCCAGCTTCTCGCCATATTTTAAATCGTCCATCGCTTCCGTAAAGATTAAACTTACTTTCATCAGAAAATATTACAGTGTTCCAGAAAGAAATAGGCTTTAAACGATGTTCTTTGGCGAAAATCACTCTTTTGTCTATTCACATACTTGATGAGTGGCTTTCATTAGTGTACGGCCATGAAACCCATATTGATGAAGGGTACGTCAAATTGTTTCAACTGAGATCTTTTCCCGATTGTAGAGGACGTCGATAAAGCTAGTTTAGAGGCTCTCACCCTCGGATCTTTCTTTACTGAGTGACGGATCTTCCTCCTCGCTGTAATACTCAATATTTCTTTACGTCCTCTTCCAGGAATATTGGCCACAGATCCAGTTTTTTTATACTTCTGTAGTATTTTTGGACACAACCATGAGTTACATCAATCAACGAAGCGATTTCTCGAAGAAATTTGCCCTCTTTCGACCATTTTACGACCAATAAACGCTCAGATTCAGTAGTTTCTCTACGAGAGCTCATTTTACGATTTTTAATGAGAAAAAATACTATTTAAAAGCGTTGAAGGGCAATAGCACATGTTATAAGCAGCAGCTACTCCTGAAACTCTTTAAAGAAAATTTGAAACTAAAAAAAGTGGTGGCATAATTTACAAATATAAGAAGTGTATACTCAATTTTGTGGCATGGTTTTCTATCTTTTCTTCGAATCGCTTAACTTTTTTTTGTAATAAATAAGTTAACTATAGAATTGTGTTATTATAGGATGGTAAAGCAGAGGTTAAAGTATCTATGATAAAAAATTTATCTATTTAAATCAATATTTAATTTGTAATTGGAAGAAGTCTAAAAGTTTGAGGTGTATACTCAATTTTGTGGCTCACTGTATGTATGTTGTGTGTGTGTGTGTGTGTGTGTGTGTGTGTACGTGTGTGTGTGTGTGTATATATGTGGGTGTGGGTATGTCTATTAGTTATCGCTAAAATTTATTTATCTTGCTTATATATTTTTCTATAAATTAGATATTTTATCTTGCATATATACTACTCTATTGGGTCTTATATTATATAAGTGCAATTTAATTGAGAATTAGATAATTTTCTATTTCTTCTTTAACTTTATAAAATTCATCCAGTTGAAAAAAATATTTAAGGTAAAAAACTCTTACTCTTTTATTTTTTTTTTTTTTTTTTTAATGCATTGTAGTTTGGATTTTGTTGTATGATATTCTTATTATTTAAATGTGATCGCATTTAAATTTGCTAAATTTATTTATAATGAATTACAATAGGCCTTGTCTGGACAAATACTGAGTTTGTACCAGATCCTGAGTGAGCTTTTATGCTGTGGGGCCAGTTGTCAATTGAAAATAATTTATTGCATGACAGTATCTTTTTGTGAATGTGATTATGGATAAGTAAAAAAGAAAGCATTTACTCTTAAAATGTTTCCTATATATTCGAACTGGGAAAATGTTTAAATCCTAAATGTTTGAAGCGATATTGAAGGCTGCTGCAAAGTCGATAATGGAAGAAAAATACCCAGAGCCTCAATGGACTAGAATATTTACTGATGGGTCCCAAATAGACAAATTTGCTTGGGCAGATGTCTACTCTGAGTTGTTTTCCCAGTATGCACCTGTTGGGAAATTTATGACAAACTTTGATACTGAAATATATGCTATACATTTAGCAATAAATAATTTAATAATCAGAGTAAATAATGATTGCTACTCTAAAGTGGTAATATTCGTAGATTCCAGAGCAGCCATACAAGCTGTCTCGTTGGAACATCACACTGAAATGCCAATAATAAATCAAATTAAGAAAGATATAAAATATTTAAAAACTAAAGGCAAGCAAATTATAATCCAGTAGATACCATCACATGCGGGAATTGAGGGTAACGAAGCAACAGATTCACTTGCAAAGAAAGGAAACCATGTGAATATTAGAAAGAAACAAGTTCCACCAGAATCTTTCAAAATGTGTAATCATAGAGAAATTTTTAAGAAACTGAAAAGATAATCTCATTACTAAATTTGAAGGAGAAAAGTGGCACAATATTCAAGACAGCTGGAAAATCTTTTAACACTAGACCATGTAAAGAGGTGGTTGCTAACTTTTAAGTCTTGCAGTTATATTGGGAGGACAGGGGCCTCATGGACTGAAATAACATGTTTACCTCCTTTATTGACTCTATACCATTTTGACTTTTTGTTATGTGCGGGACCGACTTATTGCCAATTGCTATCTTGCTGCATATTTACTTTGTTCTACTTGTTCCTTCTTTGTGTGTGATCCTTATTCTAATGGATTATTTCCAATAAAGCCATATGTTACAACAACTCTTAAAATGTGGTTGTTGGGGATCTAGCTATAGCATATTTTTATTTGATCCTTCAAAAAACTTACAGTAAACATATTGTGATAAATGTATCAAGAAGGGTTCGTTATTTAAAAAAAAATTTGTTTCCATTTGTTTAAATTATTAATTGATTATTATAAAATAAATATTATATTAATTAAAACTGAAAAAAAATAAATTTGTTTGTTTCCATTCAGGTGAGAAGGGGTTGGGCCAAACAACCTCTAAGCCACTTCACTACAAAGGTGCTCCCTTTCATCGAGTGGTCAAGAACTTTGTCATCCAGGGAGGAGATTTTGTGGCAGGTTAGTCACTCCAGTCATGGAGCCCAAATTTCCATTTTTCTTGCAAAACTAATTATTTTCTTTTAAAAAATAATCTTTCTGCGAAAATTCTCATGCAGTTTAATTGATAATAAATGGTACTGTGGTTAATTTATGTTTATTAATCTAATAATTTACAATCAATAGCTGGCCACTTTCATATAATTTCAACACTTTTAGGGCATACTTTTAGTTGATATTATAGTGTTGCTACCTCCAAATAATATAAAAAAATAACATGAACTACAGCAGGGGTGGCCAACCCAAATGTTCTTGCAGAGCACTTTGGAAATGCGTCATAATTTTGTGGGCTGTGTATAAAGCTATATATCCCCATTTTAGATTTAGACCCATTATGGACATTTTTTTGAAGTGAAAAGAAAAATAATGAGTTATTATTGTGTTTACTTTTAATCTTGCATGTAAACATAGATAATATTATAATAATAATAATACTAAACGCCCATTGTAGAGAAATATATAACACTAAAAATGAAATATAAAAATCATATAAATATAAAAAAAATTTTAAAAAATGAACATTTATTTTACTAGTGCGATATTTGTATCTCCACTCATCATGAATTCGCAGATTAATTAAATTTTATTCTGTGAATATTTTCTCATAGCTGCAAACTCAGAAATAAAACAGGCAATATCTGTTCTATATTCGGCAGAATATTATTTTAAAATCAAAGTTAATTTTTTCTCATCATTTGGACAGTTCATTTTTGAATATATGGATGCACACATAATGTATTTCTTTAATACATTGATTTTCACTATGACCATTATAAAATATATTTTGTAAAAGTGTAATAAATTTCATGGGCCAGAAAAATTTTCAAGGCTGGCCGCGGGTTTTAATTAATATAATATTAGTCACATTAATTTTTAAAATGTGTTATAAGTCGTACTAAAGTGGAGATATTGCTGCTAAATAAAATTTTTTATATGAAACTAAAAAAAAAAATAGAGGTATTTTAAAGCATTATTAAAAGCAATTTACATTTTCTAAAAATAAAATTTATGCACTGTATTGATTAAAAAAAAAAAGAAGAAAACTTATGTTAGAAATGAAATTTGTTTTATATATATATATATATATATATACTAGAAGACCCGGCCACACGTTGCTGTGGCTTTCTTGTATTTCGTTCAATTATTAGATACTATAATTGGTATTGTTAAGGAAGTAATTAGTAAAGAATGATGAAAAGATCAAATTAAGCTTCAACGAATAGAAAATGTTTAATTTTTATTAATTTAATGAATGAGGTAGATAATGTTGATTTTTAACACTGTTTTATAATTATTTTACCTAATTTAATTTTTAATAATCATTACCTTCATTTAACTAAGAACTAAGCGATGAACACTATTTCTTGTTAATCTGTCTTTCTTCAAAATAAATAAATTCGATGGTTTTCCAATACGTGAGCATGCAACATACAGCTGCCCATGGGAGAAACATGGATTCTCCAAGTCCAAGCCACAAATAGCCATTGTCTGCCCTTGCGACTTATTTATTGTCATCGCAAAAGCCAAACATATCGAAAATTGTAGACATTTGAAAGGTATTGTAGATTGATGGTATCATAGGTAGGTACAGGACAACTTCGAGTTTAAACTTTCCAGTCAATATTGTTGCTTCAAGTACGTTTCCGGTAATTCTTCTGGTGGCAAATCGTGTACCGTTGCATAATTTTGGTGGATTTAAGTTACGCAATAGAATGATCAGTGAACCAATTTTCAGACTAAGATTGTGTGACGGCATTCCTGGCATATCCAGAGAATTTAAAAATTCAATCAGAAAATTAACAATCTGGTTTTCATCAGCAATGGTGTCGATTGACTTAAAAGTCATCAGATTTTTTGTTTGTTTGTTCCAACGCAGCTGGCAACCACTCAGACAATTGCCTTTAATGCCTTAAGGCAAGCGCTTCACAAACGTTACTCGCCTAGCACTACCCAGGAGGTGCATGCAAGTTGAAGATAGCCACGGACGCGGAGTAACAATGCCCCACAACGCTCGACGATCCTGTTAGACCGGGACCTACGGTTTAAAGTGGATTCCGAACCACTACAAACATTCATGGCACCGCCGGGACTCGAACCCTAAACCTGTGGTACCGAGCGCTAGCCACTCGGCCATTCAGCCCCTAAAAGTCATTAGATTGCCTGGCAATAAATTTTGTATTTGACAGTTAATTTCATCAACATCAACATTTTTTGCTGCCAAAATTTACTGAGCCAATTATAGTCTAAGTGATTATTAAGAATATCCGGAAATACACTCTCAATTAATTCATTTTTTGAATGAACAACAGAGCAGAAATTGTCTGGCAATTGGATGCATTGCATATTTTGATGTAGTCTGATTGTACCGTTTCCAGTATCCAGTAATTGATTTGAAAATACTTGTTCCAATGGATCATTATGTAATCGTATTCGCATATTTATGGTCAATCGAAGTGTTTCAACGTTTTCCATAAAAATGATTGTTTCAAACATGCGTTAATCTCATCAGCAAACGTAGAGCCAGGAATGACAGGTAATGTAGCCAAAAATTGATACTGTTACAAAACATGACAACTCAAAATCAAATCAATATTTTTGAAATTTCTAAATTTGTATTTGCTTTGTACTAACATTTTACAGGGAATAGACCCCTGGTAAATTTATATCTATTATTTATTATTTTTGGTAGTTTAAATACTGTCGACACAAAATTCTTTCAAAATTTGCATGTAACTCCAAGCTTAACATTTAAAATAAAAAAATATTTATGTAGCTATAATCATTTCAGAGGTTTATTACCTGTAAACATTTATGAAAAACATAAATACAAAGTTTTGTAGCATTTGGATCAAAATTACTTGTGTTATGGTGTTGCGCATGAAAACAAAAGCATAAAAATTCATTCTGAAAAAAGCTAAAAACAACTTTTAATTAGAGATATTAATTTTAAAAATGCTGTAAATATATTAAAATGCCATTTAATTATCAAGTTCATAATCTTATTTATTAAAAAATATAGTTTTATTTTCCCCCAAAGCTCTAAATATTTTCTGAGCTTTGTTTTGAAAAAGTTAAAATTTGCTCGACAAATTTTTTTTTTACAACTTCCTCCTATTTGCTAAGACTTTTTAATATGAAATGACCTGAATTTAAAATATCTAGTCTTTTTGCAAGTGTTTTGATTAAATATATTCAAAACCTTTGAATTTCACATAAAAATATCAACTTTAACTATTTTTTATACAATGCATTCTTAAAATATGGATAAACATTGCAAAAATGTGATATTGTTGCAAAAACTTGATAATTCAAAAATAAATAAAACATGAATAGTTTTTCCTTTGCAAGTATTTTTATGCTGGGAATATCCTTATGTAGGTAATATACTGTTTTCAAATTTATATCTTCATTATTTATACATTTTTGTATGCTTAAAGTTTGTCGACACAAACTTTTTTTACAAATTTACAAAAATTCTTAGTTTAAAAACTGAAATAAAACTAATTTATGAATTTAGGTTAATTTCCATGTTCTATTCCTTTCATACATTTAAAGAAAACTTTTACATGAAGTTTCAAAGCATTTAGAACAAAATATTAGTATTATGGCATTTTGAATGAATACAAAATGCATAAAAATTCAAATAAGAAATAATTAAAACCAACTTTTAAATGTAAATAAAAACAAATGTACATATATAAAAATGTTATTGAGCTTTAAATTCTCCTTTATTAATATAAACACTTATTTATTTGTTTTGTTTTGTTTTCTTTAAATAACTTCCAATTTAAAGTACCATTTATCAATTTTTCTTCTACAAAATTCAAATCACTCAAATTCTTTATTTTTCAAATAACAATAGTTTTTTTAAAAAAAAAATGTCCTTGATTTTCAACTTGCAACTATTATAATACCTTATATAAAATTTTAATGTTATCATTATATCAAATAATTGCAGAGTTTACTTCATTTTTCACACTTTTCAAAAAATCCTTAAAATTCATCATATTTCTTTTAAAATTATATTGTCTATATTATATTATCTTGCAGATCACATTTCATTTTAGAATTCTTAATCAAATAAAACACATGTTGACAAACTTTAAGCATAGAAAAGTTCAATGTTTTGATTCACAACTTTTCATTCAATATATTTTTATTCAATTCAAATTCAAATTTACAAAATGTGTTTTTTTTCTTCTTCACAAAAAAAAATGTTTTATTATTTTATGATGAAAGAAATCACAAAACAAATGGAAAAGTTAATGAGCTTTAAATTCTCCTTTATTAATATAAACACTTATTTAGTTGTTTTGTTTTCTTTAAAAAACTTCCAACTTAAAAGTACCATTTATCAATTTTTCTTCGACAATATTTAAATCACTCAAATTTATAACTCAAATTCTTTGTTTTTCAAATAACAAAAGTTTTTAAAATAAAATGTCCTTGATTTTCAACTTGCAACTAATATAATACCTTTTATAAAATTTTAATGTTATTGTTACATCGAAACCCATGTCCCCCTGCTTAGGGAGATCAACGCCTTATGTCCAGAAAAACATCCTGTCTGTGGGGGTGTCTGGCAGGGGGTGAGCTGACGGGAGAGAGAGAAAGAATGTAAGAAGAGAGAGTTGATTACTACGACCATAGAGAACGGTCGTGTGGCAGGCATCTACTAGTCTAGAGTTTGAGTCTACATCTAGAGTTTGATGTCTGCATAAACTGAGTTGTACTTCTACGACCAGAGAGAACGGTCGTGTGGCAGGGCATCTTTCGAAAATGTGATATTGTTCTAAATAAGCTCAACTTCTGCAACCAACAAGAAAGGTTGTGTGTGGCAGTCATCTTCTAGATTCTTGATTTGGCTGCATAAAAAAGGAGTAAAAACTATCTGTTAATGCAGTCCATTTGAATCTGTGTCATTCTTCGTGTCTGTGTCGAAGATTACTTGAGTTTATTGTGTATGACTGAGCGTGTGGCAGGCAACGATTTTGTCCAGTCTCCGGAGACGGATTAGTTACGAGCATTGAGATAGAGTGCTCCATTGATTTCCACTAAATAAGTTGGCTGCATTCTACCATGAGTTCGGAGGTGAAGTTTTAATAATTTAATGTATTGGACATTTAGCTTGATTTAGTATATAGTATTGAAGCTATAGTTTTTGGTCCATTGTGGATATTGCCTAATTAGCCTTCCATTGTTGTTTAGCTTGAGTTTTTATATGTTAGTTGCTTTGTTTGTTGTGTTAATTTAGGTTAATTAAGGTGTTGAATTAAAGTGTTTAGTTTGACAGGTTTGTTAAGTTCTGCAGTGCATTGTTAGTGAATTTAAGTGAATGAACAATGTCTGTTTCTTTAAATCTAAAGAAGGATGAGCTAAAAGAGGTAGCGGAAAGATGGGCTTAACCATTCCAGTCAATGCTAGAAAAATAGAGTTGATTGACTTGATCAAATCCAGTCATGTCTATAGAAGCAGGATTGAAATAGTGCGCAATCTTGTGGATGATGTTTTAGAAGAAAGGAGGGAAAAGACAAACGAGAAAGTGAAATAGAGAAAGAAAAATTAGAGAAATAAAATAGAGATAAAATTCAGTTGGCCAAACTTGAAAAAGAGTTGGAATTCGAGAAATGGAAAAGGGATTCAGCTAAAACTTCCCAAATTAGCTATAATAAAGGAGTGAGTGATGACTCGTTGTCTTCCTCAACTGAAGATGAGTCATGGCCCAATAGTTTAGATTCTTCAACTTCTAATAAGAAAAATGTTACTTCATTATCAGTTGTGAAGCCAACATCAAACGTGTGTAATCTTACTCCCCGACCATTTTCCAATGTTTATAATTCAAGTTATTTTTGCTTCAAATACTTCTGCACAGCAAAACAGTGCAAAAACTGACAATGTTCCAGAAAAAGGTGTTTCTAACAAAGTCAGTACAAAAGAGAATTTGAACGAATCCAAGAAATCAAGTGATTCAAACAGCAACACTTCTCGCCACCAAACTCGAACCTCTCATATTCCTTCAACAACATCATCTGTATTAGAAGCAAGTAAAGAGAAACCTAAATCTATTGAGTCTCGCAGTGTAAAACCTGTAGTTCCTTCTAAGCCTGCATTACCTAAAGTAAAGCCTATGATTTCTAATCAACCACGTACTTCTGTGAAAGAAAATGATGTTGAGGAGAGTGATTTAGAAAATTCAAATCTTATTCTTCAGAATACTGTGTTTGGCTTTGTGGTGTCTGGGTGCAGCACCACAGGAAATGTAAATAGAAAACGTTGTGGACTATCCACAGATAAGGTTGATTTTCCATTGAGAAAAATTTGGCCAGTAGAAGGGTTTGAGAAATTGAATTAACAGATAATAGTGAAAATTCTACATGCGAGAAAATAATTGAGGAAAAGTATCAGATGCTACTTATTCAACTCATCATGGCGTTTACCGGCCTGAGAAATTACGAGTATTTGATTGTTCCTCAGAGATCATGAATGGAGCTACCATCAATGGTTCAAAGATAAGAGTGGACTCATCCCGAGGTGATGGAGTTAAACGAGGAGACCGTGGTGATGGAGACATCCGTGGCAGTAAAGATGGTGGCTATTCCAGTGGAGATAAACGAGGAGACTGTGGAGGAGGAGAATATCGTGGAGTCAGAGGAGATGGTTTCCGTTATGGAGGAGATAGAGGAAGCAGATATGGTAAACCATTATATGGATGTGGTGGAATCTACAGGAGTCGTTCAACTATGGGACCGCCCAAGAAACAGAGGTGGCTGGTAAGGGAATATGCCCTGAACAACAAATGCCATTGCCGAACCTCAACTGTTCGTGTGAGAGTATAACATCTGTTAAAGTTGGTGTTTAATAGGCTTCAATGGTCCTCAACGTTTAATTTTGAGAATTCATCAACTACTTTTGTGAATGTGCCTTGAAGCTTAAGACATCTAAGTAGTGCATTGCAGTGATTCGAAATCAAGTGATTAAAAGACTTTCGTGCTCATCAGAGTTGCTACAATTCATCGATTGTCATCTGATTTCCAGTGATACCACATTAGGTGAGACCAGAGTTCCTGGCTGGACAAAAATATCCTGATCAACCGATCCAGATCCTTGATAAACAGGACGAGAACTTTTCTGAACTGAGTGATCCAGTGTTGGTGAGAACAAATTGTTTATGAAACAAGTGACTGAAATTTCATGAACTATTTATTGAGTTTAAGTAATAATTATATAAAAGTTTAAGTATTTAAGTTACATATTTAGATTTCTTAAAAATACCAGAAAAGTTTTCTAAGGTCTATTGAAAGATAAGAAACTTATACCAAAGAGTAAATTAAAATCTTTAAATCCCTTTTTTAGATTTAGATGGCATCTTAAGAGTAGGTGGACGCTTGAGTAATGCGGAATGTAGTTGTGATAAAATACACCATATAACATTGCCTAAAAATCATGCATTTACTGAGATGTTAAATTCTTATTACCATATAAAATATTTTCATGTAGTATTATCTGCTCTTTTGTGTCATGTACGTGAGAAATTCTGCTCTATAGGTGAAAAATCTATTTGCAGAAAAATAGTGCATAAATGTGTTAATTGTTTAAAAGTAAAACCTATAGTGTCAACACAACTAATGGGTAGTTTACCAAAAGATAGAGTCACCTTGAATTATCCATTTAATGTTTCAGGAGTAGATTTCTGTGGACCATTTTTGGTTAAAATTGGCAAACAAAGAAAGAGTATTGTGTGTAAAATGTATGTATGTTTATTTGTTTGTTTTGTATTTAAGGCAGTACATATTGAGATTGTTTCTGAGTTATCATCCGAATCCTTTATAGCTGCTTTAAAAGGATTTATTGCACGTAGAGGCAAATGTGCTAAATTATACTCTGATAGTGCAAAGAATTTTGTAGGTGCGAACAGAGAAATTCAAAAGTTTCATGAGTTAGTTATTAATCCTGAGATTAAGTTACCTTCATATTTATGTGAAGAAGGTATTGAATGGAAATGTATTCCCCCTCGAGCCCCAAATTTTGGTGGTCTCTGGGAAGCGGCCATTAAATCATTTAAGTTTCATTTTAGAAGAGTAGTTAAAGGTGCTAGTTTAAATTATGGAGTTTTTAACTGTGTGTATACAAACTGAAGCAATTTTGAATTCTAGATCATTGAGTCCAATTTCTACTGATAGTGATAACTTCGAAGTTTTAACTCCAGCCCATTTTTTGATTAATCGATCAATGAACGCTATTTTTGAGCCTAATTTAATTGATTTAAAAGATAATAATCTTAATAAGTGGCAAAGGGTAACTAAAATAGTTCAATTAGTGTGGAAGAAATGGCACCGTAGCTATTTAAGCAATAAATGGGTCTTTTGAAAAAGACAATGTAAACATTGGTGATTTAGTGCTATTGGTTGATGATAATTTACCTACTTACAAATGGTCTCTAGGCAGAATAATTGATATTTATTATGGTGTTGATAATAAAATCAGAGTATTTAATAAAAACCCAGAGTGGAATTTTTAAGAGACCAGTATCAAAAGTGTGTGTTTTGCCTATGCCAGAGTAATTTCCTTTAGAGTGCTTTTGTTTATATTCATGGTATTATGTTTGTAATTTGTTTAAATTTAGTACAATGTATACATATATATATTCATCTTTTCAATGACTTATTATATGTTAGAATGATTTATTGTATATTATTGAATGTTTAGTAAACATATCAATGGGTGGCGGTATGTTACGTCGAAACCCATGTCCCCCTGCTTAGGGGGAGGTCAACGCCCTATGTCCAGAAAAACATCCTGTCTGTGGGGTGAGCTGACGGGAGAGAGAGAGAAAGAATGTAAGAAGAGAGAGTTGTACTACTACGACCATAGATAACGGTCGTGTGGAAGGCATCTACGAGTTTGATGTCTGCATAAACTGAGTTGTACTTCTACGACCAGAAAGAACGGTCGTGTGGCAGGGCATCTTCGAGTGTGATGTTCTAAATAAGTTCAACTTCTGCAACCAACGAAAGGTTGTGTGTGACAGTCATCTTCGAGCTTGATGGCTGCATAATAAAGGAGTTAATTAATACAGTCCATTTGAATCTGTGTCATTCTTCATGTCTGTGTCGAAGATTACTTGAGTTTATTATGTATGACTGAGCTAGCGAACAGTTATCATTGCAGAGTTTACTTCATTTTCACACTTTTCAAAAATCTTTAAAATTCATCATATTTCTTTAAAATTATATTGTCTTTATTATATTATCTTGCAGATCACATTTCATTTTAGAATTCTTAATCAAATAAAACACATGTTGACAAACTTTAAGCATAGAAAAGTTCAATGTTTTGATTCACAACTTTTCATTCCATATATTTTATTCCAATTCAAATTCAAACTTAGAAAATAAAAAAAACATTGATAATCAAATCAGGTAATACTTACATACATTTGATTTATTTCGCATAGAAATAATATAAATTTCATACAATATAATTTTCACAAAATTTAAAGTAGAACATAAAACAATAATATTCAGAACATGAGAATTTTGCGGTTATGTAGTACAGGCATCGAGACACGGTGCCATCTAAAAATAGTCATTATATTGTTCTAAAAATGAAGCTACGGATTCCTCTAATTGCAGTGTTGCAACCCTAAAGAAATTGGCGAAAATTCAGGGTTGCAAGATTGGCGCCTTCCTCAATGCTAGATTTTAACCGATTTTTGCATTTAAATACTAAAAAAATCTGAATAAAAACTATCCTATGTCTCAAGTTGGAACAAAACACAAATTTTTAAAAAATAGTTAAAATCGGATGGTTAGTTTCGGAGTTCATCGCGAACAAACATCGTGACACGGGAATTATATATAATAGATATATAGTTTTCACGACTGAAATTTATGAAAATCGCTTTTTATAAAAATGAAATCTATATTTTCATATTTTATGAAGATATTAAAGTCTGTTGAATCATGTTATGCAGATACCTTGTTTTAAAGGTATTATTTTGTCATATAATTATTGGAATTTTGATGCTGCTGTGTTGAAGGTTGGATTGCATTTTTAAATTAGGAGCGGGTTTAAAGAAAAAAATTAAATGGAAAAAGAGGAAAATATTGACAATTTTTTTTTTTTCCGTTATTTGCAATGTATGAATTTGATATATATTTGAAATAGCTGTAAGTATAGGTGAAGTTTATTGTGTATTTGTAAAATAAGAAATTAATAGCGTTAAAACATTTCTTTTATTTTGACTTCAAATATGCTTATACATTTTCTATATCAGAATGTTTTACTAACTGTGAAAATATTTTATTATATTGATAGAAAAAAATCACATAATGATGTGAAAACATGCATTGAGATATATTGCATCACTTAAGACATTATTTATTATAAATATACATATAATGGTATGAATGATTAAAAAGTAATTAAACATAAATATCAAAGTATTTGTACTTGAAAGGTGTCTGAAGGTGGCGTTAGCAAATACTCTGTGAATCCATATCCACATTATTAGAAACCTGCTCACTTACAAACCATTGGAAAACGGCAACGTAAATCTTGGCTTGCTTTGCCTGAAATATAAAATAGAAGAAGTCTCACTGCTCACTATAAACACAGATTGCTTCCTTGTTAAAGAGGCTGAGATAAATCTGTTCAATGCAATTGCTTCTGGATGGGAGATTGTTTTTCAGTGGATTCCCAGCCATTGCGGAATGCCTTGAAATGAAAAGGCTGACGACCTCTTGGCCAAAAACAGAAGAAAATAGACAGACCCTTAAAACAAACTTCAAACCTGATAAAACATGGAATATACTTGTTTGATCACCCATCCCAATGGACTTGCCTAGTGCAGTTTTTACAGCAAATTTCCGCTCTCGACAAGACATGATTTTCTTAATAAACTCTTGCACTGCATGGGTGCAGCTACTCATAATGTCTGTCCTCTATGCTCGTCAGGTGAAGTCACGGACTTTTACTTTTGACACCATGCACTGCACTTGATTTTAGGACTTTTAATTCTGACAACTTTACCAAGGCTAAATTTTATTGGACAGCTAGAATTTTTATGACGGATATCACTACAGTTTGATGTAGGGGAAAAAAACGGTACTTACGTATTAACGATACCTTGGCGGTTTTAAGTGTCGCCAATCTAACAGCTACAGCTCTGTAGCTGTAGCTGCGGTTGGCGCATGTGTTCTTTATTGGCGCAACTGTCGCCAAGGTATCGTTAATACGTAAGTACCAAAAAACTATAAACAAAAAAAATTTACATAATTCTTTACAAGGCTGAACAATATTCATAATTTTGGAATAAGATTTAGAAGTATCATTCATATATCATGCAGGCTAGTCTACTTATTGTCTTTTCTGTATTTCTTTGTCATTTTTGTATTAAAGTAATCTATATACATCAACTCAATTTTTCGTCGCTGTTCATTTATGTTACTTTCTCTCTACTTCACTGTATCTTGTGTCATTTCTTCATATGTCAATTAAATAATCAGCTTTTTATTATTCTGTAACTGAGATTGTGTAATATCACTTTTATTTGAATGTATTCAAGAAAAAAAAAATTTTTTATTTTGGAACTTCCATTATTCTATTGATCTACTTGGATTCTGCTATAAATATGTGTCACATATTCGGCTAAAAATTCTCAATTTCAAAAATGTTCATCAATTTTATTTTTTTGGAATGTTATTTTAAACATTAAGTAACATATTATAATTTTTATAAAATAGCTATTAATGCATGTACTGTTGTTTTTAAGATTAGATAATATATATATTATTTTTATGTATTTTGTTTTATAAGGAATAAAATTTTCTTAGGAGAAAATTTTTCTTTTTCTCTTCGTTCTTAAAAAAATTCTTATTATTTTATTATTTTTTTAAAAAGTAAATATTTATATTTTATTAATCATATTCTAAAAATTTTTTTATTCTGATTTTATTATTCTTTTAAAAGAATAATATTTCTTGTGTTTTAATTCTTCTTACTATTCTTATGGCAATTCTTGTTACTATTCTTATTACAATGCTTGTTACAATTCTTATTTCAATTATAAAAACACATTGCTGTGTTAAAAAAACCACAAATTCAATTATTAAATTATAGACCTGTGTATATTCTATAATTGAATTGTTGTTTTGTTTTGTAGTTATTATAATATGTAGTTAGCTATAGTAATATTTAGTTAGTATAGTAGTTATTATAATATGTAGTTAGCTATAGTAATATTTAGTTAGTATAGTAGTTATTATAATATATAGTTTTGTAGTTGTATATATATTAAAATATCTAAATGTATGTGAAAAAAAAAATCGTAAAGGTTGCTATTCTTTTTCTCAACATTCAATGTTATCCCCTTATTGAATTCATACATGTTTTCCTATAAATTAAAAATGCATTAAACATTTAAGTAGTACTGGTTATATATGTTACTGATGTGATATTTGCATATAATTAGTCTATAATGAATATATGATTTATTTTTTATATGGAAAAAAAATACTTTCAAATCCTGTTGAGAAGTTTGTGAAAGTTGTAAGAGAAATGGTTTTGTATGCTGCATAATATATTAGATAAAAATTTGATTTTTGATTAGGATCTTCAAACCATAAGTAGTAAAAATAAGCTCTTATTTTTGTCCTAAACCTTTTTAATCAGTAATGTGTAAATTGAGAAAACATTTTTGCTTTTTTTTTTTTTACAGGTAATGGAACAGGAGGGGAATCTATTTATGGGGGACAATTTAAAGGTATTTATTTTATTATTTTTAACTCTATTTGATTGTGTCTGAAATATCCATGTGTATTTTTTAGGCCCAAGTCTCTTTTATTTACTTTTTGAAGAAAATTTCTTAATTTTTCTTATAAAAATAACTATCGAATTTGTTAATATATTTTAATTTCTTGTTTCCTTAATTTAAATATATACAAATTCTTGTATTGGGGAAGTTTGTAAATGACTAAATATCTATTTCATCAAATTTTTAATTTTTTTAAAAATTTGTTCCTATTAGATTGTTTGGATTTTAATATTATTCATTATTTATTAAATATGTATGTAAATTAGATATTTATTTCAAAATTTTTATTTTTTCAATGTAATTAAAATTGAATATTTTGTAAATTCCATTTTCCAAATAATATTAAAAGATACATTTAGCGTTATTGGTTATGTTGAATGCTGCAATCTTACAAAACTGTTCTAGAATATTTGGAAGAAGTTTTAAAGATTTTGATAGCATTAGCATCTTTTGTTTATTTGATTCCATTAAATTTGTATTGTAAACATCAATAATATGCTTTATATATTAAAAATCTTTATTATTTCTTAGTGCAGATTATAGCATACTGCATTATAATCTGTGGAAACCTCTTTTTATATATAATTAAAAAAAATTCACCAAAAATCTATTGTCGGAAAAATTTTTTTCAGAAGTTATCTTCTAAATAAATATAAAGAAACATTTTAAAACTATTGATGATAGAAAACAATCAAACTTTCATAAAAGTGTGAATATTGCAACTGGGAATTGTATTAATTTGGAGAAGTCCTGAAAATTCGTAAAAATATCTAAAAATCGGGCAAAATTGCCAAGGAAAGCATTTCATGTGATTGGTGATTTTGATTGTCACTGAAGGTGACTCTATTACAGCAATCTTAATGCCATTTTTTTTTTTTTATCATTTGCTGTCCAGTTTATGATTGATCTCATCTTTTAATATGTTTGACCAATATATGTGTTTACTTTTTATTTGCTTTGTTTTTATGTGAGCTATTATTTATAATTGGGCTATTTGCTTAAAAATGTAACAATTTTATTAATTATTTATTGTGTATTGAATTTAAATTTATTCCTTAAGCTTAATTATTATTTATTATAAGCTTATTAATTATTATTACATAATCCTTTAGTATCTACATTGTTGGGTATTTGTTTAATGTATTTAATTATTGAAAATTAAGTCTAATGAATTATTATTTATTTTAAATGCATTAAACCTAAATTATTTTATCAGGTATCCTTTAATATCTGCATTGAACACATACTTGTTAAATTATTTGTGTCCTTAATTACTAGAAAGTATTTAATTTCTAATTCTGTTCTTAAATTGGACTTCCATTATATGTGTACGTAGAAGGAAAATATCAAAATTCAATAGTACAGCTTTTAAAAAACTCATTCAAGGAGAATTGCCATTAATTCTTCTTTTCTTAAAGAAAAGAAAGTTGTTCAAATTTAATTTCATCAATATATATTTTTCATTTTAAATAACTGGTAAAAGTGTTTTTAATAATGTATATTGTGCACTTAGAGCGATTCTGAGTAGGGACTTATCTGAAAACTAATATAATTAGTAACTAATATAATTAGTGAAAAGTAAGGAAATTTTTTCACAGTTTCTGTAGTCGCCCCATACTTATCTTAAGTGCAGGGTGAATAACACATAAGAGTTTTGAACATATTTCATGTATGCATGTTTTCTCTCCAGCTTCAATTCTTATCAAGTTTGCAATATGTTAACTTGTCATATAATTTTGTTTACAAAAAAGAATTTTAAAAAGTATGATAGTTTAAGATATTCACCATTTGTTAACAAAAAAAAAAAAAAAAGACTTTATTGGATTATTTCATGTTATGGAACACAGGTTGCCTCTACGACTATCTTAGTTTCATTCGTTCAGTGGTTCATTTTGTCTTATTAGCTGCAATTTTCAAGTATTTAACAACCAATTCAGATATTTTGAAGTTCATTTATTTACTTACAGTTAGTATTTACAAATAATATATACAAGCAACAGTTCATCTTCTTTCTTAAAAATATATGTTTCTTTTTATCAAAGTATCCGTCTTTTAATTCTTCTTTCATATTAAAAGAAAGTGATTTTTATCTCACCATCAAAATCAATTGTGCTCTCTTCTTGTCCTTCAAATTCATTAGGATCAAGAATATTATATTTTTCAGCTTTTGCATCATCATCTTCTTCATTGCTATCTAAAGAATACTTAGATTTTTTATAAAATAATGATTCAATTCTGTCATCTTTTTCCCTTTGAGTTTCACCTTCTAGTTCTTCATGATTTAAAATTTTTGATTCAGGTAAAAACGTTCAAATCATTTATAGGAAAGATAGCTTTCATTTTTTTTCCCTTGTTGAAATATGATCCCTGGTAATTTTAAGTCACTGGATTATAGAAATAAAATTATGATGCATTGGAATTGAATGTGGCATTAACTCACCTTGATCCTACAAAAATGTTTGATTTAAAAACAAAACATGTGTACAGTAGCCCCTTCATTATGTTGCATGTGTTGGAAGAATTAGTACAGTGTAATGACAGATTTTTTAAGGCTTTGTAATTTTTTTTTTTTTTTTACCAAAAACAAGTACTCAAAATATTTGAATGGCCAATATAATAAAATATAATTTGTCAATATGTTACAGAACTTGGAGAAAGCCTGGGTATAAAAAAAAAAAAAATAATAAATGTATTGATATTTGGTTATGTTACTCTATATATCTAAGAATCATTAAATATATAATTAATGTTAAAGGAGATTTTATCTATTAAAATTTTCTTATTTATCAGCCAAATAAATAAAAAATATTGTATGAAACAAGGTAAACCTACCTGTTAAATTTTTAAATTGAGTTCAAAATCAATTGCTAAATTTTCTTCTAGATGAGAATTTTGACATCCCCCATGACAAACCATTTCTGCTATCCATGTCCAACCGAGGAAAAGACTCCAATGGATCTCAGTTCTTCATGTAATTTTTTTTATTCAATTTTTCATTATTTTTAAATACTTGTTTATGTGAAAAAGTATTCATCTAAATTCTACATATTTTAGAAGTTTTGCCATTTTAAATATATTGAATGTTTTATATTTTTATTAATATATATTTCCATTAATTTTGTTATGTGGATTTTGAAATTTTTAAAAAGTTGCATTTTTAAATATATTTTGCAAACTTTTGATTGTTAAAAAATTTCTCATATTGCTGAAATTTGCCTTTAATTGCATATAATATTTAATCAGTGAAACAGATTAAAATAATAGTAAACATGTGAAATCTCTGTAATTATTTAAAAATATAATTTATCTACTGATTTTCAAATGATGTTATTAAAAATTCAAGTTATTCAATAATTATTTCAAATAATGCAAATTATAAACTACATTTGCAACAGCCAAAATGGAGAATAACCATTCAGATGAGTGGAGAAAAAATTGTTGCTACTATACAAATTTTGATTTCTATATTAAGTGATTCTTAACATTTAATTTTAAATTTTTAAGAATTCTGAATCGGAGATAACAATAGAAATTTTTTCTACTATTGAGCTGCCTTATATTGACCTTTGTTGGTGGTTACATAATAATTTTAAGTATCCCATTTTATATCACATACTTTACATTTACCACTATTGATTTTTTTTTTTTTTTTTTTTTTTTTTGAATTATGAATAATTTTGTTTATATTATGGATTTGTCATCATTTCATTTAACTTTTTTTTTCTGTTGCAGAACTACTAATGTTGCCCCTCATTTGAATGGGTAGGTTGGAAATTTATTGTTCAATCAGTTTATTTATGAGAAATACTGTGATTTTTGGTTATAGGCATATGCAATAAAAATTTTTTGTTATTTAAAAGATTTAATAATTGTTATAAGTCTTATTTAAATGAATTAAAATTATTATATTTAATATTATTAAAAACAAAGTTAAATATAATGTTCAATGATTTATCATCTATGTAAAAGGAAAATATTTGTAATATTTTTGAAGAAATAAATTTTATGCAAATTTTTGTATATATTTAAACATGGTTGATAAGTCCTTTCAATACGTTTGGGGAGGGGGATACAGATTACCATAAGGGAATCCATTTCAAGTACTAGATAGAGTCGCTCACACTTGTCGCATTAGTGCACTCAGCTTGATATTGCATCAGCTGATTTTCATTTTCATTAGGGTTTTTTTTTTGCTAATAATTAATAATCTCACTATGACTAATGGTGTGAGAAACATTTTATCGATCATAAGGGCACGTGCAACAAAGACAAAAATCACAAGTTTTTTTTTTTTTTTTTTCAGCAAAAAAGTGCCCTAAGAATATAGTAAAGCATCGGATATTTCATACTTAAAATAAATCTCTCTAAACATAACCTCCTTTTATTGTAACTGCCGTCACACAGATACAGTGGCAGAAAGAATTCTCTAAAAGGCCTATGGGAGATGCAACCAAACATAGTTGTAAAGTTTTGAACTTCATGAGTTTAGTATATACACAGATACAAAAATAGTCGCCTGTGCAAACCAAGATATCTTAAAATGGTGCATTTTGTTTCCTAGTGGTTTCATTCTGAATTTGTGCTTTTTTAACAGAGGCACAAAAATGACTAACTATACAGATGTCTTAACAGTGATTTGGTTTGTCGCTTCATGGCCATTTTTTGCACACTTTGGGCTAATTAGGCTGCAACCAACAGTTTAACAGGATTCTGAAATACTAAAAAACATCCATGCCACTGCTAAGATTCGAACCTGAAGCCTGTGGTACCAAAGTCTTAACAGTAAAGATCTTTCTGTTCTTTCAATGAAACAGTTAATAAATTACTTTTGTAGTGTTTATTTGAGTGGAATGTTTTGTTTAATGACATTTAGGTGGTGAATGGGCAAATGAATGTATTATAATGTGCTTCCCTTTTTTGTTAATGTTCCTGAGTTTGTTTTTTGATTTATTAAGTGTAGTTAAGTTTTTGCTCCCAATATCCTCACTGTCTTTTATTAATGATTTAAATTTCATTTCTATAGACAGCAAATTTTTTGTATTTTTATCATTTTATATATTTGTTCAGTAGTAGTAAAATTACATCTTTTAATATTTGGACGAAATAATTATTACTAGTCAGTTACAATAAGTATTATGTACCTTATATAATAAATTTATAATTTTTGCACTGTGGTTTGAGAATGAATGATGAACCCAGGATGCACAGAGTTTCCATAATATTCTTAAGAAAACAACTGGCTGAAAATTTTCTTAGAGATATTTGTGAATTTTTAGTTTCTTAGATTTTTAGTCTCTTGTAATGTTTATAAAGCAAAAATTTTGACCATGCTTTTCACTTTTAGGAAGCACACCGTATTCGGGGAAGTGATTAATGGACACGAAGTGGTGACCAAGATCGAATCAATTAAAACAGATAAAAATTGTCGACCTGTTAAAGATGTTAAAATATCTAACTGTGGAGAGCTAGTACTCAAGTTAAAACAAAAAGTACTCCTTTTATCTTATTTACTTATGTATTGTATTTGTATAAACAGTTTAACATGATTAATTACTTGTATTTCTTCTAATTTTAAATAATCTAATTAATGAGAAATAGTTGCATTGCATGTATTTTCCAAATTGTATTAAATTACAGAAAATAGGGCAACATATGAAAAATTGAATAAAAAAAGTAAGAAATTCTAACTCACTGTTAAACTTTTATAGATGGATCAATACATCTTTTTTTTTTTTTTTATTCTTTTTTTTTTTTTTTAATTATCCATAAATTATATTTAAAATAATAAATTTGCTTAATGATTTTGGAAATATTGTACTTTTGAACTGTTTTGCTTTCATAAAGAAGTGCAATCACCTCCAACAATTACTCATATATATTTTTAATGTTTAATTTTTTCCCTAATTGACATTGGATACTTCCTAATGTCAAAACATTGCTCTGTTTTCAATCTAGATTAAGTGTTATATATATGATTGTTTAGAAGTGAAGTAATGTGAATAAAGTTTTCCAAATATTGGCAAGTATACTTTTGTAATGATTGCCATCCTTCTCAGATGAATGCTTTATAACAACTTTCAGAAAATTTAAATTCCCCCAAAATGGCATTGGTTCATTGTTGACAGATGACTGTATAATATTTCAAAATAATTAATATCTTGCAAACTTTATAACACCCAAAACATATTTTATTTGTTACGAAGGCTAAAAATAAGCACAATTGTTCACTTTCGGATCGTTGCACAATTGTTCACTTAATTTTAATTTTTTTTTTTTTTTTTTTTTTTCTTATTATGTCTCAATACCAAATTAAAAGTGAAGATCTTCTTTCTTAAATGCTAATTTCTTTATTTATGTGTTTTTTTAATTTTAAATGCTAAATATTGTGATTCAAAAATTATTTGTCCAACAGAAACATACTTTTGTACAGAAAACAAATATATAATTTGACCATTGATTGTATGAAAAATTCATATGTAGCCAAGTGTGACCAATAACAGAGTGGGGTTATGGGGTGAAAAGTACGGAAGGAGAAAATTGAATTACAATAAAAGTTATTTTAATTATTAAAATTAATTGCATAATAGAAAAATGGGTAAAAAAGTCCTCCTTAAATATTAATTTTTTTTTCTTTAAAAAGTGCTTTATGCCGTACCTATTTGACTAGAATGACTAACAAGTAGTTTATTCGTTGATTTCCTAAAACCTGGTGTTTGCCTTTCCACACAATCAGTGGTCAGATTATACCAGAGTAAAACCAAAAAGGAAGAAAAACAATAAAGTTTATTATATAAATTGATATACTATGTTTATTTATAATAGCTGTTTTAGACAGCTCAAATATGCTTTGATTGATGATTCATTTTGCTAGATCATTAGATAGAACTTTTTTTAGTTCTCTTGTTTGTAGTAAAACTGATGAAAAATAAAGAAGTTTCAAAAATTGTATCCAATAGTCACCATAACTAAATGTGGCAAACAGATGTGACAGTTGATTATATTGAAAGAAATTTTTAATTAAAATTAATTTGTCATTTTCAATATGTTTTCCATCTTAACTTTATATTTAATCATTTTAATAAATAACTTTTTTTTTTTTTAAAGGTATTGGCTTAACAAAATAAAATCCTTTTAATTCAAAGTTAGTTTAAAAAATTTTCTTCTTTTGCAGCTAAAAAGATTTTGGATTCCTCGTCAAGCTCTGAAAGCGAAAGCGTGAAGGAGAAATCTTCCAAGCGCAAGAAGAAGCACAAGCACCAAAAAAAGCACAAAAAGGAAAAGAAAGAACACAAGGAAACTAGGTATAGGACATGTAACTAGTGGCTTATTGCATTTATTTTATCATTTTCACAGTTCATTTCTTGTGTGCTTTTTTTTTTTTTATTTTCTCTTTGTTATATTTTCACTTCCCACTTAAAAGAAAATACACGTATTGTGCCTCTTTTTAAACCTTCGTTTCATAGTTCAGTACATTCTATAATCATACACTGATGAAACTTTCACTTTTGTATGGATTTGGAGCTTTGTTGATTCTGATTGCCAGATGACAATACAAAACTGCCTGCCACCCAGTGATCGTAGCTGTTTAATTTTGGGGATGGGATATTAAAGTGATAGCTATAATAAATATTGGGAAAAATGTAGACAGTGTTGTGTTGGTCTTTGGTAGTCAAGGCCAACAAAAGCTTGAATCCGCATGAAAAATCAAAAGCAAATTGCTCAATCAATTCCATGTTAAGGAGACCGGTGGTCATCAATTTGATGCGTTTTCTTGATTTTTTTTTAATGAAAGCAATGAACAATATTATTCAAACTTTCTATAAATGTGTTATATATATATTAAATAATAAATGTGTCATATCTCGTTTGGTACCGAAAACACTGAATGCACCAGCTCACACTGCGTTGATTCTTTGTGACTTTTCGACAAAAATGAAACCCATATAGTTTCAGAACCACCGTATTCACACTGTGTGATTTCTGGTTATTCTCTAAACTCAAAAGACCACTCCGGTAACAACATTTTGAGTCAATTGAAGAGATTCAATATGAATCGCCGCACACTTTGAAGGCCATCCCTGTCGAATACTTTCTAGCATGCATTGAAGATTGGAAAAAAAAACGTTGGCCATGAGTGCATTGTGTCTGGAGGGGATTACTTTGAAGGCGATGAAATAAATTTGGAAGAATGAATAAAGCGTTTTTGAGGAAAAAAATAATTGATCATACTTTTTGGGCACAGTAGTACTTTTAAAAAATTGAGAAAAAAATAATGTGATTATTTGAAAATTCTAGACTGTCAGATCTTCTTAGAGAATCTCTTACTGTAAGATTATTTCAGTGGAATACAACATAGAAAGAACATAAACATTCACAGACATTTTCAAAGTAGTGTCTCTAATGCTAAAAGATATTAAATATGCAATGCTCTAAAAAATGTGTGTTTCATGTATATCCATTTCAGAACTTCTGTACGAGAGGAGGAGTGTACTGTGGACCCAGAAGAAATCCCCACCATCCCAGTCAATAATTTCCTCATGCGAAGGACATCCCCCATCCACAGAGATAAGAGAAGGTCAGCGGCAATTGTTCTTCAATGACATGTCTTGTTACAAAAAATATTTTAATTAGCAATTTTTATCAATTAAAGAAAAACTGTTAATTTCAAAAAGCTGAAGAGGTTTTGTATTTGAACTTGTATAATTGTTTTCTTGTAGTTTGACATCCATTGCCAAATTAATGTGAAGGTTTATTTCCCACATATAAAAATTGAAGTAGTAGTTTTATCACTTGGTGCATTTTACTTTTTTATAACATACTGAATTACAAAATATAAAGTGTATTGAGTCCTAAATGGTATTGAACTTCATATGTTCTATTCTTTTCATTATTGATAAAAAGGTCATTTTAATTAATCTTCCATTCTTTAACTGAAATTCTACTTTTGTATTGTTTAAAAGTTCACAGATCTAATAACGTTATATTCTTAAGTTGCTTTTTTTGTCATTCACGTCACCTATAATTGTTACTATGTGCTGCTTTTTTGGAGTTACCCTCTTTTAACTTTTTAGAGTTGAGATATTTTCTCTTCAAAATGAAAAATGCCCCCCAAAAAAAAAAAAATAACATTTAATTTTAAAAAAAAATCAGAATGGATTATTGTCGCAGCACAAGCATACACGAGCTAAATTTAACTTTTGTTTATATGCTTAAACTTTTTATTCATATGCTTTTTTTTTTCATAAACTTGCTTTTTCTTTTATTCATATGGTTGTAAAATTTACTTGTTGAAATATAAAGCACCATCTTATTCTTATTTTGTTTAGATAATTTAAAGTGTTTTCATTTTTTAAAAATGGAGATATTATGTTACTTAACCTATTTGTCAAGAAAGGGCTGAGTCTAACAAAGCCTCATATTGATAAGTAAGTCAGCAACAAAATTAAATATATTCAGGGTGAAGTCCATTCCAGCTTAACTAACTGCTGCTGGCAAGTTGATGAATAGGTGCTTTTTGTTAATTAGTAGCACCTATTAAATTTTGAAATTATTATTAATTTTAAGTTTTTTGTAGTTGAAGACCATGTTCTGTCTTTTTGAAATATTTTTCACTTAAATGTTATGGCAAATTATTGAAAAAAAAATCAGAGATTACTATTTTCTAAAAAAAAATTTATTTTATAGAACTGCTATAAATTTATTCTAAAAGCATCTTATTTGCTATAAGAATAAAATAAATTAAATCCATGTTTTATATTTGTTGAAAACAGATTTTAATTATGCATGGGTACAACAAGCAATTAAAATTATTCATAGTGTTTAAACATTCTTCTTTTTTAATATTTTTTATTTACTGTTACCATGTTCTTTATTTCATTGGAGCTGTATTTGTTATATATAAGAAGATTGGCAGATAAATGTTTTCTAAACTGTACTGCATAAAATGCTAGAGGTTTTTCATTTTCAAAAAGTTATATAATGGAATGCTGAAAAAAAACTACATATTTTTATTTTCTAGGCCTTCTCCTCGAGAGAATTTCAACTATCACCGTCCTTCTCGATCAAGGTCGGGTCGAAAGATCAAGGGAAGAGGATTTATGGTAAGAAACGTACCCTGATTTATATTTTTAAAAATTGAACCAAGGAAATGATATATTTTATACACCTACAGTAATACAAATCTTAACATTATAATGTTAAATGTTGCTTTGAACTGTTTGAGAATGCATTATTTTAATAATCATATATTTTGGTTATTGAAAACATTTTATGGGCAGATCAAATTGCAGGCATGTGTTAAGTAAAGGAAATGGTAATCAAATTAAATATGAAAATATTAATAAACATGTCTTTGAATAAAATGTCAAAGTTAAATTTCTTGTGCTATTGAATTATAAGAGGGTGTTAATTTCATTTTTTCATGCTGTGAGACTGCTTTTTAAAAAATTTCCAGGACAAATATTGGTTAGTCATGTTAAATTTTTGAAATTTATTTAGAGTCAGAGATTTAAAGAAAAAAATGTTAACATAACTAGGCAAGTTTTTTCATGCATTGAATTTTAATATTTATATTTTAATTGTTATTTAGTAAACAAAGAAATTGATTTGAGAAACAAAAGTTTAATTTTCAATTGATTGAGCTTTAAACTTTTGAATCCAGAACAATAATCTTTATGCAAGATTTTCGGAATTTGTTTTAATAATAATATAAATAGTTGAATACTAGTTGTAAAATTGCATCAAATAATTCAGAAGAGAAAACAATAATGACGTGACAATTTAGAATAGTTTTAGTTTTCATGCATGCCACTGCCTTCAATTTACCAAGAAGACTGTAAATCTTTTAACAGTTCCATTCTAATTTTAAGAAATAAAAAGAAATATCTTTAAAATTATAGATTGCTATTCTTTTTTTAAAGAATTTGTAACATATGATTATGTCTTAAAATATGTAATTGTCTTGACCTGTTAACAAGTTTTTTTTTTTAATGTTTTAAAGAAAAATATTTTTAATTAATAAATACATAATTTTCTCAATAGCATTTTTTTTACTACATTTTTGAAATTAAATCTTCGCCTACAGTACTTGTCACACTTTTAAGTACAGATTTTTGTGATTTTGAAGTTGACACCTGTACATATGTTGTTGATTCCTTCTTGTGTGTAGTAAACTTTACATTTTTTATGCACAGCGCTACCGCACCCCTTCCCGATCCACCAGTCGTTCGGGCAGCGAGACCCCCCCACACTGGAAGCAAGCTCAGGCCAGGCTGCGTAACATCAAGGATGTGGTTCTGCCTACCAGGCCGTCTCCTCCATCTGAGTATGCATTATTTTCTTATTGTTATATACATACAGACACACACACACATGTGTATATACAGACACACACACATGTGTGTATATGCACATACATACGCACACAAGAAGGAATTGTCCAAACTGATTGAAAGTTTAGACTCATTTTTCACATTGATATAAGTATAATCTGGCCAACGGTCACTTCGAAAATGGGCAGACCTCTAAGTTGAACAAATTTCAAGAGATGCATCTAAGAGAAAGAAATTATATTTATGAGGGATTTTACTTGCAATGAAAAGAATTTTAATTATTAAAGTTTTAGATGATGTGCTAATAAAAAAAGAAAAACTGGATAAAAAATTCGCTCTGACTATTATTTCTTTTTTTTTTTTTCAAAAGCAGCTTTATGGCACATCTGATTAACGCATGTCACCAATCCTTGATTCTGTTCATTTTTACTGTTAAACTGTATGTTACCATTCTATGCAATCCATGGTCAGGCTATAATATAATTTCGTGCCTATAATCTGCAGCATTGTAGTATTACCGACAAGCATAATTTCGGGGTGAGAAATTAAAAAATCTTGTATCATCTCCAAACAATTTAGACTTCTTGTGACTTATTATCTATCAAGATCTGTTTGATACTCATGACTTAAAATTAATAAAACGATTTTCAATTCTGAGAGTTTTTGTGATTGCACACTAATATAAAAGTTATAAATTTAAAATAATGGAAATTGGAAATAAATTCATATGTAAGAATTTTAGGATGGAAACAAAGAGGGATGACATTTTGTAATCTTTATTTTTGCTACAGAGATGAAAATTTCGATTTTTATCCGAGGTAATTATTAACATTACTTCTGTAAAGCATTTGTAGTTTTAATCTGGGACTTCATTTCAATTTTTTTCAACTTTTATCTATATATTTCATATTGAATCAACAGAATGTTGCACAAAATTTGCTTTAAAAAAACATTTAATTTTTATTCAATTTGTTTGTTGATATCCATTCTAAAAAATTACAAATGGTGAAAACATGCATTGAATATTACTTTCTTCTAAACTTATTTCTATCCAGAATGTACTGCTACATAATTTTGTTATAAATTATACATTTCAGTTGGTGTAGTATTTGCAATTCATTTAGCAGTAGATTTCATTAAGCATACATAATGAACAGTAGATTTATTGCAAATCTACTACAAATGTAGATTTGCAATTTATCTCTAATTTTTATTTTCTGCTGTTTATTTTTAAAAATTGTAAGCAAAATTTTTTGCAGAGATAAACTAGATAGTATTTATTTTGCCAAAAGGTCCATGGATAAAAAAAAATTAACGAACTCTGCACAATTAAAGATCAATAAAATATCTTTTTCTTAAACAAAAATACATGCAAAATATATTAATCCCTCACAAAAATTTGAATTATATTTACATATATAACTCAAATTTTGGTTTTTTCAATCAAAATTCAACAATTTATGTTGATTCTATATTTTTATAATTATAAAATATTTATTTTTAATTGTTAGTATAATATGATTAGCCATAATACCTTTTGTAGTTTTCTGGGTGTTCATAGACATCTTTTCAAATTTCACACCTATTTAAATGAATTTTTTTTTTTCTTTCCCAGCTCAGTTCCTGAAAATCCTGAAGATCCTGCTCCCGGAAATAATCTTCTTCAAAGCAGGTTTGGGTCAGTTCAGAATTCTTACTCTTGCACATTTTATTTTTAAATTTGGGTTCAAATGAATTTATTTAGTTTTTAAGAAAAATCTATTAAAGTAATATTCAAATATGTTAAACTGTTTTATAAAGTGTTTGTTATTACATCATATTTTTACATTCACCTGCAATCTTATGTTTAAATGAATAAAACTATAATTCACAGATAAATGCATAATCGTGAACAACAAAACATTAGGTTTTTATTCGTAAATAAAAATTAAGGTTTCTAATAGTTATTTTTTGTCATTTTCTTTTATTGTTATTATGTTTTGTGTTTCTTCATTTAAATTCACTTATAATAATTAAAAAAAAATGGCATTGTTTTATATTAGGATTAGTGTAGATATTTTTATTATGAAATGCTTTTAGTAGATTTTAAGTAAGTTTGGCGGATCTATTATTTTAATAAATTCAAAATAATTCTATTTAAAAAAAAAAATTCTTTTTTAAAGATATGCATCCAAGTCTGACGAAGATACAACAAACCAGAAAGATGCCCGACACATCCTGCGAGAAAATCGTAGAAATAGAGAGTGGAGGTGAGTTTTTTTTTTTTAAATATTTGTATCTGTAAATATTTCAAAAATAACTCTTATTTTACTTTTAGGTGCATAACAAAAACAAAAAGATTTGTATTTTTATTACCCAATTGTGATTTTGCCTTGTTTTTACTTCTTTTATTTTCTGGTACTCAGCCCCTTCCCTTGCCTATTAAATAAAAAAAAATTTGTGAAGCTTGTGGGACTTTAAATTTGTATTTTGAGGAACAAGTTATTCATTCAAATATTTACAATTGTAGGCTAAGTGTAGTATTAGTGTAATAAAATGGGTGTACAATACTATTATTCACTATATTATACTGTGTCACTAAATTTAATATAATATGTATTACTAATGTATTTTAAATTTATAAAAACTGTAATTAACAGTACTATAACAAGAGTAAGTTCTCTTATAAAATGAATTATCAGTAATAAAATTAAAAATTTTGTTATTCTAAACTTATTCAAGTTATAAATTAAACAATATTCATGTTTTTGGAGATTTATTTTGTATAACTTTTAAGAAAATAATTATATTTACATTTCTAATATACTTTAAGCAATAATAAAAGGAAATAGATAATTACATGATTTTGTTCTAAACTTTATATATATATAATATATATATAAACTTCTAAAAATAGATAAGGAAAGAAATTGTTTATATATATGTATATTTATAAATTTTTTTTTTTTTTATGCCTACAATGATTATATATAAAATGCAAGGGTTAAATTTAAAAAAATTTTTTTTTTTTTTTTTGGTAAATCTGATAGGATTAACAATTCTTTTTATCAGCCCAGTTCTTTTAAAAAAGTAAGACAATTTTCTTTGTCTTTTCTGTTCTTTAAAAAAAAATGATATTTCGACATAAAATTGATACAGGTATTGTACCACATTGATTTTTTGCTGCTAGTCAAATAGACGATGCACAAAGCTGTTTTAGAAAAATAAAAGTATAATGATGTGGAAATTTTTCATCGAATTTTCTTTTGATTCTGTTACATCTAAAAGTTCAATGATTAAAACTTACGTTTTTTTATTGCCATTAAAATACTCCCTAAATAGCTTTTTCCTCCTTCCTTCCCCCTATGCTGCTCCTTTTAAGTCCATCTGACTAATTTTCCTTATTAGGTGTGGTTGGGCCTATAAATATCCACGATTTTGAAAAAAAGGAAAAAAATATATATATATATCATGGATATTTAAAGAACATACTTCAGGATAATATCTGACATCAATAGCTTAAAAAAAAAAAAAAAAAAATTTAATTGCATATTAAAAGCATTTTTAACTTGAACTTTTCATGAGGGACGTTTTCTCTTTTAGGGGTGATATTATTATTATTTATTTCTAATCCAACATTTTTCATTGTTAGATAGTTAAAAGACAACAAAAAAGCGATTGAATTTGAGTAAAATAATCAAACATTAATAAATTAAATTGAAAATTGATTTAAATGGAGGATATATTTCCCAGATAAAATGGGTAGGTTAAAAAAAATTATTTCAACTGGGGCAGGAGTGTTACAAAATGAAAGATCTGATGGTAAGTTATTAAAAATAAATAAGATTTAATGTATTACAAATAGAGAATCTTTGCAATTAAAATGCATAAATTTCTTTTGTCTTTCGCTATTCTATAATAAGACCAGTTCATTTGGTTTTATTTATATAAAAAATATATTTTTGTACGTAAATTTAAAAAGTACTGGGATATCTGCAAGTGCATGCAAACACAACACATTTAAAATTGTAAAAAAAAAATACTTTGATATGAAATAACTGTTATCAATAAAATTACTTTGAATTTATTTGACAAACTCTTCTAAATCCATTAGTTTTTTTTTTTTCTATTGCAGTTGGTAAATACTTAGACCATGATCTTTTATGCCTCAAGGGCTGCACAGACATTACTTAGCACTACCTAGGGCGCGTGAGACTTGAAGATAAGCCACTGACTCGGAGTAACAATGCTCCCCGCTTAAAAGCTCTACAATCCTACATGGATTCGAACTACTGCAAACATCCATGGTACCGAGCGCCAGAGCACTAATTACTCGGCCATCAGGGTTCCCCTAAATATATTAGTAAAGATAACTAAATATAAATTTGCAGAAAAAAATCAGGATTAAGACATTTTTCTGCTGATTTCTGTCCCTGGTCATGTATAGACTTCTTACATTTATTGTGCGGCTTTGAAGCAGCTTTAAATTACATTGCGCTTTATTTTGGCCCACTTCAATGGATGATTCCTTGTGTTCTGAACTTTCAATATCTGGATGCACCACTTGGCAAGCGCTTGATTCGCACTCTTTGATTATCATTCATTCTTAGTTCTCTCACTAGACTTTTGAGGAAGAAGCAAAGCTCAGGAGGATAATCAGTGACCTCAGTGCACTTGGTAGTGTTAAGAGAATTGGAAGGCTTGGGTAATGGTCAATTTTTCTTAAATAGAAATTTAACTGCTTTATCTCACAGATATGCATGGTATAGAAATTGAGTCACAAACATTATTCAGCAAAAAAAGAAAAAAATTGTGTACAAAATTTGAACTTTCGTTAAATTTCCGTATAGTTTCTTTTTATTTCAGTTTCTGTTCCGTGGTATTCATTGGACACTTAACTTGTACTCACAATTATATCTTGCAAGTAATTAACAGCTGTAACATAGAAATCAGGCACTCTTTAAGTTTGCATGCATAAATAGCTTAAAAATAAAATTTGATTTATAAAAAAAAAAAAAAATGTGCTGTAATTTTTATCTAAATAAAGAAATGCCGAATTAATTAGAAAGGTAAGCATTAGTGAAAGAGATTAAAAATTTTGATGACAAACTTCACATTTTCTGCATGTTTTCTACTACTTCTTATCAATATGCAATATTTTCTTTTAAATAATTGATTTGTATTTCTTTTTTAAGCAAATTGTTTTGTTGAGTAATATATATATATATATATATATATTGTGAATTATATTGAAAGTAAACAAAGATTTTAAAAGAATTTTTTCTCCCAAAGAAATAACTTAATTTAGGTGATAATTATGTTAAAAAATGTTGTACTTTGTAATATTAAAAATTTCATTAAAGGAATCTCAATAAACTTTTTTTCTAAAAATAAGAATAAAAGAAAAATTTTGCATAATTGTTTTTATATAAAATATATTCATGGCATTGACATATACATTTTTGTTAAACTTTTAAAGTAACTGATGTACAACTGGTAAAATACAGGAATAGTTAGATTCCATTTCTCACCCATGATGAAATTCACATCATAATTCAATATAAAAATATATTTCTTTAAATTATTCCTTTTAATTGTTGGTGAGGTAATTAAATAAACAAAATAAAAACATAAAATATAAATTGATGATAAATAACTATTTATAGCTTTTAGTGAGAAAAAAATAATTATGACTTTTGAATTCTGATTGGATGGAAATTAAAATAAGCTGATAAATTACATTGAAGCAGCTTTATGGCACTCTTATGTCAATCTCTTATATCTCTTTTCCATTTTTTTTTCCAGCCCTGACTTTTCTCCCCCTCCTAATGCCAAAACTTCACGTGATTGGTCTGGAGGTTCACCGTTGAGGAGCACGGTAGTTGTTACTTCCAATTTCCAGCGAGACAGTAATGACCGCTTTAACTACAAGAGAAATGATCGGAGAGAAAATTTCAATGAACATGATTCCCGGTCAAGCCGTCTGTATGATAGGAGGCAAGCAAGCGACTCGCATAGGAATCGCAGAGATCGAGAAAGATTGCCGGACTCCAACCGTGCTGCTGAACAACCTGACCATGAGTTGGTGAAGTCCAGCAAAGATTCGGATATGAAGAAGAAGGAATTCCAGTCTCTGACTAATGAACTTTTCAGGATCCATAACAGTAGCCAGTATGTGTCAGAAGACGATTCAAGTGAAGAAGAAGAGAAGAAAAAGGAAGATTCTCCACTAAAAAGTAAAATGGATTCGGAGGAAATACCACCTCAGGTTTCGTCTAAGTACCACAAAGATAACATTCCAGGTAAAGAGGATAAAGAACTGATTTCTAACAAAATCCCTTTCTTGGAATCGAGCGATACTTTCGCTCACCAGCCTGATCCTGTTGTGTCTGTTAGGAAGAGTATAATTCCTGGCATTTGTGATGATTCCAATTCCAACGAGGCATCCATGGAAGCGGACACTAAAGAATTGGAGCAGTCCGGCTTTAGTGAAATGTCTGCACAGGAACAAACTCCCAAGGAGGATCAAAGTCATCCTGTCAAAGAAAGGCGCCGGTGGGATGTGCAAGAGCCTGCACAACAAAGTGTCACTGTGCTGCCAGATGTTATACCTTTACCAGAAGAAACCCGCCCAATTCAAGAGGAGGTTTCTGTGCCAATGGAAGCCGAACAATCAAGAAAGTCTTTTAAAAAGAACCCTTCTCCTGAAAGAATGTCTAAAAGTGAGGATGAATCACCAAGAAAATTTTCCAACAGAGAAGAAACCAGGCGAGAGTCCATTGAAAGAAAGGCCCGATCCAAGAGCAAGTCTCCCATTTCCAGGCGCTCCATTTCGAAGGAGAAGGACTCGTCCACCAGGAGGCGTCCCTCTCCATCTCCACCCAGGCGGGCATCACGCAGGAGGCGGTCCACTGATCGACGCTCTGTCTCTCCCCGGGCAAGGAGGCCCTACTCCGGAAGAAGATCAAGGTCCACAGATCGCAGGAGGTCACCAAGACGCCCCCAAATCATGAGATATACCGATCTCAGAACTCGCAGGGGGCCTTACACAAGACGGTACAGCAGGAGTCCAGTGCGTAACAGGCTGGGCACAAGGCGCTCCAGGTCCCGCTCTCCTGCCCGTCGAAGGCGAGGCAGAAGGTCCAGCAACAGTTCTCGCAGCAGCTCCAGTGGAAGCTCTGGGCACCGTAAGAAGAGAACTGCCAAACGAAGGGACAGACAGTCCTCGTCCTCCAGTAGCAGTTCATCCAAGAGCTCCAATTGAATCCCCTGAGAACACTGACAAAGCTGACACTCACTTCTCATAGACCTCGGGTGAGCATAGCACTGAGTTTTACAAGTTTCATCTTTCTTTCTCTGAATTTACATCGCAGTACTTCATTCATGTTAAATTTAAAACATTTTTACGTGTCCTGATTCACACATGTCAGTTGTTAATTCTACAAGATATATTTATTGATAAGCACCTTAAATAAAAGTTATTATTCTTTCAAAAAAAAAATCCATAAAGAAGTGTTTTATGTTGTAGAAACTAAATTTCTACTCGTGTGGATAATAGATAGGTTTACTTGGAACAGTGCTCAAGAACATTTTCAGCATTATGAAAGCCAGAAATATGAATCATTTGAGAAACTTGTATGCACAGTAATAATGACATTTAAATGTTATTTCATTTGGTACAGTTGGTGAAAATAATAATCAATGCCTTAAAAAGAATCATAGGAAATGTTCACATCTTGCTACTGTCACAATGCTATTTGTGTATTGTTTGAGAATCCTGTAGTACCATTATTTTTTTTAAATATTAAAAAGATATTATTTTTCCTTTTAAATATATGCATATTTTCTAGCTAATTATTACTTAATTATGTGCATATATTTTTCCTTTTAAATATATGCATATTTTCTAGCTAATTATCACTTAATTATGCGCATAATTCAATGACTGTTTATTATTCATATTATCAGTATAATGTTACGCCAATGTTTTCCTCCTAATGTTAAAAAATACTCATTAATTGACATTAATGCTCTTCTGTTTAAAAAAAAAATCCTGAATAAGATTTATACTTATAATTGTACATTTGAATTAATTATTAACTGTGAAAATGCTAGGCTTTTCTTTCAAAGCTAAATATTTATGTAATTTTTCAGTAGGGTGGTTTCCTCATATGTTTAAAAGCTTGTATTCTTTTGTTTATAAAAGAAATTCTTCTCTTCTATCATGGGTAATTCAATAGTTTATTGTAAAATTTTTTAAGAATTAAAAAACCCCTTTTCTTTTGCATTTCTATTTACAAAATAAACTGATTATGGTTTTAAAAAATACATGTGCCACTCCTTTCACAACAAATATTTGAATCTTTATTTCAGTTGCTAGCATGAAGTCATCGATTCTTTTTATGTAAATTAAAATGAACAATAAAAAGTTGTTTTGTAATTTTTTTTTTTTTTTTTTTTTTTTTTTTTTAAATTATCATAAAGCTTCGATGTTTTGCAATCTTGACAGCAATCAATCCAGAACAAAAATGAATTGTTTAAACTATTGAACAGTTTTTTTTTTTTTTTTTTTTTTTTTTTGTTATTAATAGGTATTGAATATCTTTATAGTTACAACTACAACAACAGAACATGCAATTATTGTAAAAATAGAATTCACATTCTTAACAATAAATAAATAGAAGATTAAGTCAATAAATGCTTGCTCCAAAAGCACAGAATTGAAATAATTTCTTTTCTAATAAATTAGTATGTATAGCATTTATTTATTTTTCTTTTACTCGACTATTTTCCTGCAGACAAGTGGTTAGCGCTCTGGTCTTTGATAACACAGGTTCGAATCCTGACGGTGGCATGGATGTTTACAGTTTAAAGTGGATTCCAAACCACTAGCAAAGCCTGGTTTGTTTAGCCCTTGTACACAAGATGGCTGTAGAGCAACAAACCAACTATTTTCCTTCTGCATTAAAAAAATGAAATTTGTTTCAGAAACATGCTAATATTTCTGAATACCCCTCCTGATATGAAGAATTTGTGTTAAAATGAAGAGATATTTCTCTTTATTAAAATAAACCTACAGGAAACAGTTGTGTGAGAATCAAGTGTACATAAGTGAAAATAACGAGCTTTAGTGTGAACATGATGTATCGAACCATTTAATGAAACTAGAAGTGGAGTTCCGATTAAGAAATAACACAGGAATATTGAGTGAATATATGGCAGCTTTACTTTTACCAAATGATTCTGCAATCACTGGTGTTTTTGAAGATGCTACAAGGAGAGGATGCCACATAGTTCAGAATAAAGGATGTGTGCCATGCACATAAATATACAATTTAGTAGTTCAACATAGCTAAAGCGTGCATGCTAAATTGCTTTAGCTATGTTGTGTCAAATGCTAGTGCAATTTGACACAACAGCATTCCTCTTTTACAAAAAGGAGAATATGGGACTTTAATTCAGTTTTACAATATTTTTTTCTGAAAAGGTTTTTGTAATATTATTTACAAAATATAGATGCAATGAATTGTGATCACAATTTGAGAAATTGAGGCACAGTTTTTATTTTATGTATATGTTTAATTTTTTTTATAACTAAAAATGAATTGCAGGTATCCTATACCTGCAATTTATTTGATTTTTATTTTTCTATTTCGCAAATTGTTTGTTGCATGTAAAGCCTAACGATAATGTATTAAAGCTAATGCTATACAGTCTACAAATCAAGTTGTTGTGTCCCTCATGGAAGGAGGGGAGAGGGGTGCAGCTTCTGTTCTGATGAAACACCTGTAGGTAGAAGTCTGCTTTTGCTCTGTAACGCTCTTACAGTCAGAGGAGACCGGGACCTATGGCTTAAAGTGGATTCCAAACCACTACAAACATCCATGGCACCGCCGGGATTCGAACCCGAAACCTGTGGCACCGAGCGTCAGACACTCGGCCATGCAGGCCCCTTACAAATCAAGTAATATTAATGAAAGGAGTTGAAATGCAGCAACATAACTTGGTTTAAATGAAAGAGCCTAAATTGAGCCAAGCGAGACCCAATGACATCCTTTTTGCAACTCCAGTACATACCCAATAATTCTGTATTACAAAAAAAAAAAAAAAAATGGCCAAGAGACACAATAATGAAAGACATTTGATATAAGAAGTTCAAAAATGATTTATTTTTAAAATATACATCCATCATTCAAGATTACAAAAACCAGAAATGCTTCAAGAAAGAATTCAATACAAAAATCACAGTTCATACAATTTTAGCACAAAACATATCACATAAAGAATATACATTAAGTATGGTATCATGATTTTTAATAATTTTCTATAAAAAACAAATTTGGTACTTATGCATTAACATTCACCCGTGGCCAGAATTCTTGACACTGTAGTAGTTTGTCATGTCTGGCTTACAATCACCAAAAAAGTGGACTGAATTTTAATATGCCAGAACTAAAAAATTCTGTGAAAGTATGAATAATATTTTATGGCAAATAACCAAATCTTTTCATATTTTTTCTATTGATTATGTACATCTATGAGAATAGAATTTTATGAAGGGAAAGCAGATTTGTCTTTTTCGTTAAATAACACAATAGTTGAAATTGAAACACTTCTGGTTAAGTAAATAATTACTTCATTTTTCATATGCAAAAGAAACTTCTGATGCACATGGCTCTAGGATATTACAACAATTTTCAAAATAAATGCAGTTAAAAATTAACATTACCTTCAAAATCTGTTGTAATAACCATAGTTCAACATTATGATTTTTTTTTTTTTTTTATTTAATGAAAAAGAAATTCATAACAATTTAAAATGAGATTCAACATAAAAAAAAAAAAAAAAAGATTTTACTTCCAAAATTAGCATTTAACTTACATTTCAATTGAAAAAGAACGACTTGAACAATTTTTTTTTTACAGTGAACTTGAACAGTGCATCCTTTAAATGGATGACTTTTTATCAATGACTTAAAAAAATTACTTAAACTAATTAACAAAAACAAATGAGATTTATCTGCTAAAAATATTATATATATATATATAGCTTTAGTTTTTAACTTCAAAAAATATGTGGACATAGGCAGAAGTGGAACATGGATTTAAATAAATTACAGTTTTACTATAGTTTGTTGATATTTATTAAAATATACAAGAACCAAGTGAATAATTTTACTATAACATAGTGATTCTTCAAACTTAAAAAAAAAGATTAGTTTCCTCTTTTTTTTTTTTAAATTTATTTCTTGTAACAACATTGGAAATGTTCTGCCAATGTCCAAAACAAAAACGTAATCACAAAATAAGAACATGATGTGTAAAAAACACAGTTCTAATATCGTTTTGAAGCCATAAAAACCTCTAATTCATAGCAACAACCTGCCTCATTAAATAAAACTCTAATGAGAGGGCATTCATATGGGTCTGTAATTGCCAACAGGTTTGTAGACAATCTGCCCAGTGATCAGCCTCCTGCAGATCTCGCGGAAAAGCAGCTTCCTTTCTCGCTGGGACTTTTTCAGCATTCCGTGGTTCTCCTGTGCCCTCCGAGACAAATAGGGGATCACTTCGTCAATGGGGCCGTAAGGAACGTATTTGTACACAGAATAGCCAGATTGACCTACACAATATAAAAGTAAATATCATACCATGCACTTATTAAGTCAAGATAAATTGAAAGTTATACAAGTAAATTACAATATACATTTTACACTACAAGATTATAAAAAAATTTGCTAATTAATTTATTTTTGTTGGGCTCCATTTTTTCCCCCACTTTCTAAACTCCAACTTGGCTCTACTTTAGATTTCTGCTTGCTGTAAAATAATTTCACAAGAAATCTGACGAAAGATCCAGAAATAGCTGAAATTTAGAATTTGAAGAACTTTTATCAAAAACACTACTGCTACACCACATCATTGTGCCTAGAGCTAAGTTGCTCGTTTACAGTTTAGGAATGATGTGGATGAGAAGTCTGATTAGGCTCTATGACACTACGGTGATATGAGACAGAGACCTACGGCTTAAAGTGGATTCTGAACCACTACAAACATCCATGGCACCGCTGCGATTCAAACCAGAAACTGCTAACCATCAGGCCCCTTTCAAAATATTGCTTATGTTATTAGAATTGCATTAATAACAAACAAAATGTTGCACTCACCGAGCAAGAAGCTCACTTGGTCGCACATCCCAAAAAGCTGGCCAAAGCAAATTACTTTGTGCTCGGGCTTAATGCCCATCTCCTCCATCCTGAAACAGAAATTATCTCTTCAATTTCAAAATAAAAATTCATTTAAATATATTTGTTTAATGGTCCACACATAAAATTAAAGATAAAAACTGGATAATGGACTGATGTTTCCATAAATGATGACTCTCCCACTCTAATAAATAATATTCTGAAAGATTAGCAGAAACATTGATCATTGAATATCATGCTACAATTCGCATTTAGTTTTAAAATTTTATCTTAGTCAATAAAGTTCTCTATATTTAATTAAAATAAAATTTGTATCGAAATATTATAAAGTCAATTCTTTGTCTTTAAAAATGTTAATATTTTTTTATCGAACTATGTGAATCTGTGATTATAAAAATTATTGTAAACTGTGATACCAATGAAAGTTTTTATCTAAATTAAATAATTTATTATTAATAGATTGATTCAAGTACTTTTGTTTTTACTGTAAAGGATTTCTTTAGGTTTATAGGATGGCGAGAGTAAAAATCCTTTTAATAGTATATAAAAATTCAACCAATACTTTTGAGCTTTTTAGTAAAAGAATTCAGTTTTTATTTTCAAATGAACCAATGCATTTTTATTGGGTTCAGTCTCCTGTCAGAAATTATAAAAAACGAAACTGAAACTTTTACAATTATTGTTTTGAAATAAATTTAAATAAAGACTGACAGAATATTAAAACGCTCACTTGTTGACTGTGAATCGAACAGTATCCTCGTTGTGAGTCGCCACCATGACGGCAGTTTTCCTATCACCTTTTTGCTTGATGCGGTGCAGAATCTCCGTGACGATTCGGTGGTACATGTCACTGGTAGCCTCGTAGCTGGGGTTGATGGGATCCTCGTAGCCAACCTTCTTGGCTCGAATACTCTCCTATGGAATCAAGATTTCATAATTTTTTTTTTTTTTTTTTTTTTTTTTAATTTCTGCAAAATTTGAGATGCAAATAATAATGTAAAAAATATATATGCACATTTTACTAGTCATGCATAGGGAATCTACAAAAGACGTCCTAGTTATAAATGAAAAAAAAATGCCAAAATAAATTTTGTTGCTACATTACATACAAACTTGTACTATAGTTGAGAGACAATTTCGACATGGTTTTCACAATTGTTTTAAGTACTGATCTAATCAAGCTTCGACATTATTATGGAGCAATGTCTTCTGTGATAGCAACCAAGTTATAATAGCATGTTTTATTTTAAAAGTATTTCAAGTGCAAATACAGATGGTATGAAGTCTGTACTCTGGAGAGGATGAGAAAATTATTCTTTTTTTTTTTTTTTTAAATATGAATTGGGTTTTTTTATTTTTTTTTCATTATCCCATCAAATTGTTGCATGCATCCCCATACTCCTGAATACATCTCCATGCAGCCGAAATGAGTTTTGTGAAAGCCACTTCACAAAACTCCATTTCAGCTGCTGAACACACTCAAAAACTAATAATGGACACTACATGTATATATGGTGAGCAAAGCAATTTTTGATGTTGTCAACATCTACTAAAAGTACCCATATAATGAATGAATTTCCAAAGAATGTTTTTGTCTCGTCAAAAATTCAATGAATTCAAAACAAATATACATTCAAAGAAATTGAAAAGAACGCTATGTTTATTTTAAATTACAACAGCACCATGATGATTCCTTTTAAATGTGATGCATGATGGTTCCTTTTTAATGTGATATCCAAATTTTCAGAGTTTGTAAGCCAAATGCATAGTTGACTTTGCTTTGAAAATGGATAAGTAAAAAAAAAAAAAAAAAAAAAATGGCTGGAAATATGACAGTTAAAAGGGGAACAAGAAGTTACCGATGATAGTTTAGACAGTTGAGTAGAAAAAAAAAGTCTCACTTGTTCCATGTAAGCTCCTCTGACAAGTTTGGCCCCAAAGTAAATATCTTGTCTGTCTGCCAATTCAGATCCAACACAATATTGTTGTAGGCTTCCTGAAAGTGATAAGAAGCTTTTGCTATGAAAGTAGAAATAAATAGTAGGTAATAGAGCATAAATCAAGTAACAGATCAATTTCAATGAAAAATTTTTTTTTTTAGATTACATTAAAACAACTATAAAATACAGAAGACATAAAAACGGATCATCATAAAAAAGATTATATAAATATATATTATCAAGAGATACATCACTCTTGTTTGGCTATAAAAAAATGACTGTACTTACGTATTAACGCCACCGCAGCAGAAGTTGCGCCAATAAACAGCTGCCAATGCACCAAAATAGAGACTGTTTTGAATCTATGTTAAACTCTATATCGGCCCATTTTCCACCGAAATCCGATTGACTACTTTGTTTTTAAATAAAGTGTTTTATATATTTTATGACTTGTTATAAAAATTTTCCACTTAAAAATCGCCAAATCTGTAGCTGCGGTGGCGTTAATACGCAAGTACCAAAATGACTAGGAGTATAATCAGTGTGAACAAATAAATCATACTTCTTTTATTACAGTAAGCACTCTTTAATCTGGCACTTTTGCTGGATTATAGAGTAAAGGAAGAGTGTAGTGTAATATAGCTTTAATAGGGATACCATTGATAAATTTCTCTAGGTAAAAACTGAAACGATTAAAAGGCATATATTTAATGTGTCCCATTTAATTTATGCCCATTCTGAACCTGTGTCTAGATGATTCATTATTTTTAATTTTGATGCATACTGACAGTTGCATGTTTATGCTTAATAGTATCTGAAGAACACCTGCTGTGGTTAAAGAACATTTTCTGTATAGTACACCATGTACCAATGTGATATGTAAACTAACAGAAATCAGAAAATACTGTACTGAATCCAAAATGATGATAAATAGTGGCAGAAATACGAGTAACATTGGGTCACCATCTAGTGGTCAAGGCAGTTGGTAAATGAATTTCATTGTTGTTTTAAGGTTCACAATAAGTCTTTATGGCCAGCAAATGTCCAAATCCTTACGAAAGCGAAAGCTTGTTCAGCGTCAAATTGTAGAAAGTGTTAAAAAGTTATTGAATGTGAGATTACAGTATTACAGTTCCACAATAAATTTTGAACAGATGGCAACAATAAAGTTCATATTCTTATTTGTGTGTGTCAGTGATTAATAAACTTCGTTGTATAACTTCATTGCCCTTTATTACAACCAGAGGTGGGGAGTCCGGCATCAAGAATTTTTGGGATAATCAGTATTGATTCTTTTATAAAAGTGACATTTATTTTCCTAAATTTTTTTAGAATTCATATTAAAATTAAATGTTAAGAAGGCAATTCAATTGTATCCTTTTATAATACAATCAGCAGCAAAGACATTTACTACTTCAATAGTAAAGCATACAAGTGTTGAGAGATTTAACACAGCGACGAGACTTGTTAAATGGTATCTGGGATATACAATAAAAGATTTAACAATGAAGAAAGGTTTCAAATTTATTCTATTATTAAGAAAAATAATGTTTTACAAATAGAGCGTCTTCATGCTTAAAAGCTACAATTTTATTTTACTATCTTAAGATGTTCTACAATACTTTGCTACCTGTTATTTTTATAAGATATATGTATTATTTGTAAGTACGTTTAAAGTACAATAATATCTTTGAAGTGAGTGCAAACACTACATCTTCAAAATTGTGAAAAATACTTTGTTACGAAAAAATTGTTCTGTTATGACAAGTTTAATAAAAATCACTGAATTTATTTCACAAATCCATTAGGTAAAGATCATAATTCACAAAACTATGGAAAGAGTAGGTGTATAATATATATATATATATCAGCAAATTGTTTCAAATAATATGGTGACAAACACATGGGGGTCCATGACCACATATAATATCAAAAGGAAAACTTTGCTCAATTAATTCAGACATGTCAGCGTCAGAAGGTTGATGAAAAATGCTGGATTTTCCAGGAAAAATACGGTAAAAGGGTATTTTTGGAGTATATCTTTCGATCGGTTCATAATCCTGAATACATTTTTCCTCATATCTTCGTTTTCAACATGTCTCTCTCTCTGTCTCTCTAGGCCCCAGAAGTTCACTGGCAGGATACGAATTTATACAATTTGAAATGTTTGCTACTTTATTTTTTTGGTTCTTAAGTTTTTTTCCAAAGTCAATATTATTTCACATCCTTAAAAATATTTTAGTAGTCCCTAGATTTAGATTAGATTACTAGATTTATTTCCAGCTCTTATTTGGAATTTTTCATCTGAAAGATGGGGAGGGTGAATGTTAGTGTTAGATAAACTGACCTTCAGGTAACATTGGTAGGTGTTGAAGATGATGGCCTTCTCCTTGTTGTACTTGCGCATCAGCTCCATGGTGATGCGACTGATGGCCGGTTGGAAGTAGCTCTGTTCAGCATCGATCATTACACGGACATCCTTTTCGCGGGCAACCTGTAATAGTTAAGGTTAGATTCTTCCTCCAAACAATTTAAGATTTTTTTGTAACAATTCTCTTGTTCCTTGAATACCCATTAGCATTCATTTGTTTTAAAGTTCAAATCCCAAAGTCCAATGAATTAAAATCATTGAAAAAAACTTATTTTAAATGCATGATTATCCTACTCTATGCATTTTAATCGATAAAATCCAATTTTTGAGTAAGCTGCCATTAAATGCTCATCATAAAAGTTAACTTTCAATATTAATTATTGAGATAATTTTAAAAATTATTTCAACTTTAAAAAGATAATACATTAAAAAGATAATTATACAATATGACACTAGCATAATACTATTTCTCTAACACAAACATAATACATTTTTCCAGTAACTTCAAGCATTTGCTAGTTTGTTGCAATCATCATTTAATATCATGAAATTCAATGCTTTTTATTACATAGCACAAAAACTGTTTGAACTCAGTCACTGACAAAACAGTGCCCTTCAAAAAAATTCCTCAACATGTCAAACACATGAAAATTGCCTGTCAGATCAGAACTATATGGTGAATGTTGCAATACTTTTCATCCAAAACTATGAAACAAGCCTGTGTTGTTCATGCCTTGTGAAGCGATGTATTGTCATGTACAAGGAACTCTTCAACCCTATAAGCAGAGTTATGTAACCCAAATTAGAAAAGTGAGGATGGAACATCCTCAGTAGACCTCTTTCATACCATAAACAGCCCACAACGGGTACCAGTGTCTTTCAGGTGCAACTACCGTGCATTTGAGTGTTGCACTGGGGATGGAGGAACCAAAAAACTCCCACCACATATCCTGACCATCGATGAATGCTTTTACAATGTCAAATGCTTACTACCTCGCATTTGCGAAAAGCAAATTTGTCAAAGCAATTACAAATGCTTTTACATTGTCACAATTGCCATCAAGTTCTTTTGTTTTGAAAGTAGTGGCTGCAATAATATGACCTGCGAATTCTACGAATCTCAGCCCTGTTGCAAACTCACTACGCACATTGCTATGAGTGAGGCAAAGACAAACAAAAAAAAATCAGTCAGTGCCTTTGCTTAACTTTCCGCACCTCTCATTTTACACAAAATCTTTATGACTCAACACTTCCAGAACAATTTCTAGTGCACAAGACATTTCCAATTGAAGATGCAAGTTATGAACTTATTAGCCAAATTGCTTATATGTCAGCCCACGAATTTCTGTGGACCTTTCGAAGGGTTCATATACAAGATGAAAATTTTTACCTTTTATTCAGACATGCTATTTATCATCCACAAAACATCTCACTAAGTGGTTTTTAACTTCATACATAAAACCTTTAAAAATTTTACATTTATCAAAAATTTAATTTTAGTTTGTCTTATATACCTTTTTGAAGGCAAAGTATGAGAATAATAACATTTTAAGACAACTACACATCCATTTTTTTTTCCTAAACACCACTGCATTTTTCTAAAATATATAAAAAAAAATTCTGAATTGTTGTAGTGCAATCAACTTGGGTTTACTGTACATAATGCAGCAAAAAAATAATAATTAATACAAAAATTATAAATCCTTTGAAATCATTTTTTTTTTTTTTTATTTAACTTAAAATATACGGTAGAAGATGACAAATCTCTTTCATATTACGCATGAAAATAGTGGCTCACTATTTTGAAATGATAAATGAGATAATAACCATGATTATTATCAATTATAAAAAATAATTTTTTTCATTCAAGAACAGTTAATTATGATAAAAAAATCTATGAATAAAAACAATCTACATTTAAAAAATCTACAAATTGAAGATTGATTGGCTCTTTGATCATATTCTAACAATATGATCAAAATGAGAATGAGTAGTATGGAAAAATTAAAAAGCTTCAATGTAATGATTTAGACCAGGGGTCTCCAAACTTCCCAGCCTTAGGGCCATACTGTTTACTCCAGTAAGTACCAAGGGCCAAAAGCGTTTTAATTTTTCTGCCACTATCTATAATTTCTAGACTAGACGCCCGAATGCTCGCTGTGAGAGAGAGCATACGCTTGCTAAATTCGCTGGTTCAATTACTATTGCGTATCGATACGACCTAGTGATCATAAGCGGAAATAGGTAGGTAATATCCTTTATTGCTAACATATGGCGCTAGTAGCATCGAAAGCATAGTAACAATTAAACATTCGTGAATAATCTCATTGGTTCGAGAAAGTTCTGGTGTATTCCACTCACTTCGAGATCACAGTAATTGGAGTATTACACTGATCCTTGTAATTTTTTTTATCCAACTTATTACAGCAACAATAAGCTATTCGCTGTCGCATGCCGTAGTTTGGAGACCCCTGATTTAGACAATCATTATGGAAATGTATCACAATATTACAAAAATTAATTAAGTAATAGCAAAACCAACCTTGGCAATGTGGTGAAGTCTTCTCATCATGTTTCGAAACATTTCCTCCTCTTCTTCTGTCAGGGCGGATATGATGGGTTCAATGGTGCCAGTCTGAAATAATTTTTAATCGTTTCATCATCGGAACAAATTTTTAAAAATTATATAAAGATTTAAAAATTTTGTATCAATAAAAATAGTCCATGTATGTAAATTTAAATCTTTAAACAGGAAGTTGAATGACATTGTCATTATTATAGACTTTTATTCAGTTACTTATTTATCATTTTTAAGCTGAAAGACAGGGCTTGAAATATATGAATTCTACATTTCTTTTTTAAATACATCAATAAGAGAATTTTCTGTAGAAATACATTTGGAATTTGTATTGTGATATATAAAATTAATAAAACCAGAAAAACAAACCGCTAATCAATTCAAATTAACAATTAATTTTAAATCAGGAAAATTTAAAATAATTTAGGTATTGATATATATATATATATATATATATATATATATAATGGCCTATTTCTTTTGCAATAATTGCATCACACAGAATTTCTAAAAGGTTTCAAACCAAAAATGTGTAACGAAAGCTTAGAATTTTATAGAAAAAAAGTTCAAAGAAATCCATTCCTTTTTAACACACCTATTTCTTTACCAGAGACAGGAATTTCAGCAATTTTTTTTTTTTATTGGAAACATTAATAGATCATCAAAATAGTACTCCCCTCTCAGTTTTGTTAATTTAAATACTTTTGACCAATAAATACTTTAAGAAATTTATTATATTTACTAGGAAACAATTTGCACTAGATAATTATATAAACATATCTCTCTTGAATTAAAAAAAAAAAAGAATAGCTTAATTTAACATTTATTTTTACTTGAGCTTAACATCAATGGGCCTCATGTACCACCTATGTATCCTACACAGCCTACCAATGATAGCCTCTGAAGGGATTTTTAAGGGTAATTGCCTGGCATGTGATATGGAAGAAAACTCCTACTAGGCCGACTGTCTATCGATGCAAGACGTCTGCTACAGATTGTCATTAATGGATTCAAACCTCACAACCCTGCACATATTGTCCCGAGTTGGGCTTCATTTAACTTGCATGATCTTTATTTAATGTAATTTTACAATGCAGAATCATACATCCAAACATTAACAACTTAGTATGCTATTTGTATTTGTTGTCATTATATTTTGATGAAATACTATGGCAAAAATATTTTTATATAATATCTATTCTTGTTATTATAATTCATTAAAATACTTAAAATTTTTCATAGATATAAAATGGAAAATCTTAAAACATATTGAATTGTTCTGTACCTTAATGTTGGGCACTTTGAAGAGGTCAGAAATGACATACTTCATGTCAACTAAACCGCTCCAACAGAAGAGATTCATCAATCTGGATGAAATACAAACACTCTATTAATGAACGACAAAAAAATTAATGCAAGTTCAATATTTGCCTATAATAATAATATTTGCCTATAATAATAATATTTGCATTAAAAATTCATCAATATTGATTTAAGCATAAAGAATACAGATAATGAAAATTTATCATTACAGGAATGCAGTAAGTTTACTTATGGTTCAAAATGTCATATAGTATATCGCCAAAATAATTACAGATAGGAAAATTATAAATTACTTGAAATTATAAATTAATTAAAATTAAAAATTAAAACAAATTACATAAATATTACAACATTGTTAACTTTTTATATGTTACATCAAAACCTTCTAATAATAAAAAAAAAGGACATATCTACCATTTTAAGAAAATTTCATGCATAAAACATTTTATGCAGCTAGAGCTCCAATTTACGTTTAAGTTATAAATTTTCTATTTAAAATGCTGTTACTTTTTTTCCCATTTGCAAAATTTAATTACTATTTTTTTACACAGCTTTTGAAGTTGTCACTGTACATGATTGGATAAAAGAAAAATATCAAATGAGTTTATCTAATCAAGCAAATAATATTTTATTAGTAACATATGTTAGATAAAAAAGGTTGAAAAGTCAGAATAATTAAAGATGCTATTATTTTCCAGGTCTTTAGGAACCGATTTTAAAAATGAATTCTCACACATTGTAGATGCTTTGTATGTTCTTGCCAAGTTTAGGGAAGAATGTTACCCTTTCTTATCGTAGTCCATGTGCTGGAGGAATTCTTTGACATCCTTCTCGCCCGTGTTGATGTTGTAGTCCTCCAACTTGTGCTCCAGGACCTCGGGAGTCATGTTGAGGAGGGCGATGCGCTTCTCCTCTCCCGTCACACAGCAGAAGAACTTGCGCGTTTGGGCGATCACTTCGGACAGCTGCATCTGCAACACGAACAGAATTGTCAAGGACACCAAGCGAACAAGAAATATTGGATAAAATTAAAGCAGCATATAAGGAATGCAAAAGCATCCAAGAACAGCAGAAAGAGAATGGTAAAGAATAAGAAATTTTAATAAAAAGTATATCATAATATTCAAATAAAATTTTAAGAATTCCAGATCACACAATAAAGGAAACAAAGAAAACACATCGAAAAAAGTTGTGTTACTATAACATGGCCTGCCCATAGGCTCACAAGCCGGCATACAAAATTAAGAACACATTAAGAAAAGTAAATACTGAAACAGTGAAAGAAACCACCAAAAATTAAAAATACAAGTAAAAATAAAACTATGTTCAAGCTCAAATATTCAAAAACAACACACACACACACACACAGTAACATAGAGGTGAGCACCCATTATTTTGTTTTTAAAGAATGACAACATTTATAAAAGCTCAATAGGTCATACTGTACTATAAATACTATGAAAAGTATCTGAAGTTTAAATTCCATATATCATTTTATTAATAACTAAATGCTAAGAGAACATTACAGAACTAAGAAGTATGGCATAAAAATAAAATTTTAATTTTTACAAAATCACATAAATAAATTAAAATTCGATCTTCTCTTATTTTAGCTTCAATTTTTAAATGAACTTTTACTAAAACTAAACCAGGAAAAACGTCGGCACAATCAATATATTTATGTATAATAAAAATTGATGCTGATAAGAAAAACCCAGATTCGTTGAAATATCAAATATTTCGCAAAAACAATTGGGCCTAAGTGAGAAGCAACCATAAGTTTCAGCACTCCCAGAACAGACATGCATAGTAGATTATTAAAATAAATAAGATATTGCGAGTTAAAAGATTATAGAATGGGCATGACATTAAAAAATTATGTGGAAAAACTATATTGATGATGAATGTATAAAAATACAACCAATTACTAAAAATTAAGGTACCAAAGTAAAATGATGCATTCAAATTAATTAAACAAATAATATAAAAACCATTTTTTTAAAGTCAATCCTTCTTTTCTTTCACTCTATTGCAGAAAGTCCTTCATAAAAAATTTTCATTCATTTTTTTTTTTTTTTAAGTTTATCTGGTGCTGTCTATGGGTAGATATAGGCAACTTAAATCTTAAAAAAAAAAACCTAAAATGAATTAAATTTAATTACTGAATTAATATTTGAAAACTGCATTCACATCCAGTGTCATCCACTACAAGTTCAAAAAAAATGTATTTGAACTCGAGTGGATGAATCAGAAGTATTTTATGAACGATTGAAAATTTGAACAAGATATATATAGGAATAGTGAGAGCTAATAGAAGGAATTGAAAAACATTGATGCAAAATCCATACCAGTAGTTGGGGTCGACCCAAAGCTGTCATTTTTATGGCTGCAAATCCAGTGGACTGTGTGGAACCTGGAAGCAGATATTCACATTATTAATAAAAAAATGATGCTACTATTCTTATAGATTTTAAGAGTTGAATTTTAATAGTCGTATCATCCATATAATTTTGGCACTTTTCTGTTAGCAGAGTGGTGGCTTGTGTCAATTGTAAATACTACCACATTATCACTAATAATAAATGTGAGAATGAAAAAAATATAACAATTATTTTATTGCATCCAAAAAAAACTTTTAAAATATCAATAAAAGAAGATTAAATTTAGATAATGAGCATGAAACTAAAAACATAACATGTTTCTAGGTATAATGTTATTTTAGAATTACAAATTAATTGCATGTGGTGATAACAGAAATAAAATTCTTTTTGTGTGGAGTTTTTATTACATCTTTTTCATCATTTGGCAATTGCTCTATTTTGTAAATACAGTTTATGCTTAAAAAATAATAATACACAAAAGAATGATTATTTAAATTTCAAATGTGAGTTACAATATTTGATGCGATTTATTGTGAAACCTTGCTTGTTGCAGCACATTTTGCCAAGTCCCATATAAATGAAGAAACACTAGACCAGGGGTCTCCAAAATTTTCGGTCGCGGGCCAAGAAAAATTTTGTTAAAATTTAAAAACAATATACAAGTATTACAATTTAAAAATGTTAATGAGCAGAATGAAATCGAGATTTCATTTTTAAAAGTTACTTATAGTGAGGTTCGAAGTGAGAACCTCACTATCAGGAATCACAGATGCTCATCTGTCAGTCTACTTCTGAAATAATTCTTTCCAAGATTCATAGTTGAAAACACTTGGTCACATATATCAGATGAAGCAAACACAGCACTGATTTTCTGGCAGGTGAGATATTGAATTTGGGAAACCTACTTTCGCTATTGATTTGTAAAACTCTAACTTTGGCATATTCAGAAACAACTGCTTGAGATTATTGTTAGAATGTAACTCAATTAATTCAACTTGCAAATCCTTTCCGATTAAAAGCTGTCTGTGCTTGCTATTTCCGTCAATTTATGTTTTGTGGGACAAAAATAGAGAAAGTAAAAGATCGTGTCCTTTGAAAAAAAGGAAAAAAAAAAATAATACTTGATCAAAGTAGAAAAGGATATGGATATATAATGTATAAATATATATTCCTTTTAATTTGCCTCGAACCGGCAAATTAAAATTCTATCCACGGGCGGATTTGGCCCGCAGGACGACTGGAGACCCCTGCACTAGACCAAAAAAGAATATTGTAATTCATATCTGTTTTAAAGAACTGGGTTTTACCTGCCACTGCATTGATGCACTTAAGGAATGTCTCCATATTCTTCTCGCACTGGGCTTCATCCAAGTAGAAGTAAGTCCTGGCCACCGAGTGGTATTTTCTCCTGTCGGCAAACTCTTCGTACGGCTGGTACTGCTTCAACTCGCCTGCAATGAACAGGGAATTGTTCAAAATACAAATGCATAGTCATTTTACATGTGATTATATGCAAAATCAATTAAACTTGGCTTATAAAGTCACTATATAATGGTTCTTCAGTAAACGTCAGCTTTGAAATAAGCACAACTTGATATATGTCGTTCGGACACGAAGAAACATTTTAGTTGGTATATGACCTTTATTTGGAATATGACTTTGCATGAATCAAAATGGAAAGATTTTTTTTCTTTAATTACGTCGAAGACTGGGTAGTATTGACCATTTCCCTGCGAGCAGTGCAATACGAACTAGCATTCAAGAAGACACGTCGTGTGGGCTGCACCGACGAACGCTCTTACTCATTTACTCATCCAGTATGTACGTGTAGCTTGAAGGTGGGCTACGGACGTGAGCCACCCTACCCCCCACAACGCTCTACGGTCATATGAGACCGGGACCTACAGTTTAGAGTGGATTCCGAACAACTGCAAACATCCATGGCACCACCGGGACTCGAACCCTGTGGTACCGAGTGCCAGAACGCTAATTTTAAAGATTTTTTATATGTGTGTGGTGGGGGGGCCGGACGCTATATCAAACTTATAAGTAGTCATAGTAATTTAAGGGCATCAGTATACCGAATATGGCGGTTAGATTTTCTATAATTCTATATTTTTTAACAGACGACCTATTTATTTTTTATTACTACTTATAAAAGTTTGTTGTCAATTAAAAGAGACTTTGAAAGTACATTATTTTATTTTGATAAAGAGTCGACACAGTTTGTACTTCATAATCAAAATGGATACAAAAAAAATTTATTCAAAAAAGTTCGGCGAGATTAATGGATACTTCTTTTTTTTTTTTTACTTTTAATCAAAATTTGGAGTTTCTTTCATTTCTTTTTAATGTCAATTATACAATTACAACAAAGAAGTTATTCCTATCACAGAAATATTCTGTTAATCTAAAAAAGAATATACAGGATGCTTATAATTAAAGTCCCACTTTCAAAATGCTGTTAAAAAGAACCACTTGTCACAGTGAGTTCAAATTTCAACTGAAGATACTTGAAGAAGGGGAAACGGCATGGCATCAAAAAAAAAAGTTCCATCGGCTTTTCCCATCCAATTGGGTATGACCTTGGCTGGTGGATGGGCTTTCCACTCACAGTGCCACAACTGTTGAATGACTAGGAAGTTATTTTTTCCGTCAAAAAGCCGAAACAATCAAGCTCATTGAACACTACAGTGGGTTGAATGTGCAACTCGTGCCAAATACGTTATCATTTCGATTCAAAATATCACTGGCAGCCGAATCCACTTTCTTTAGGCAGATTACAGCTCTTATTAATACACTTCGGAACCTTTTTTTTTTTTTTTTTTTTTGCCGATCCGTTTCCCCCTTCTTCAAGTACATTCAGTTCAAATTTGAACTCATCGTAACGAAAAGTTTTTTTTTTTTTTTTTTTTTTTTTTACAGCATTTTGAAAGTGGGACTCTAATTATAATCACCCTATATATAAAATATCAAATTTTCAACCTAAAAATCATATGGGGGGAAAAAAAAAAAAAGAAATTTTTCCTTACCCATTTTTTTTTTCCGTGTTCAGAAGCAGACGATAGGCAACCACTATAAAAAGAAAACAAAACACATGAGGTTAAGGTACTGAAATATATACTATAGGTCACTCTTTAAAATTCATATTATGTAACCAAAAGATTATTTGCGTGTGTGTTGGGTAAATTGCAAAAGCCGTTATATATACACATCTTTTTAGTTAAAAAGCTACTTTCTGCGTTTTTAAACAGGTTATATAGAAGACATGTTCCATAGGAAATTCCATGAGTTTCGGTTAAATAGTTTTAATATAATCTGCGTAATATCTGGCGGCTTTGGCTAGTAAATTGTAACATTTGGCGCTCTCTTTGGCGAGAATTGCCATACATATTGTTATGAATGTAGAGGAAGTTAGTTGAAGAGAGTTTTTCACTGGTAGGGGCGATGTCTGCTGCGAGTCTAATTTTGATAAGGTATAAGGATTTTTTTTTTTTGTTATTGTTTTAAAATAATTGTTCTAATTATTTATAAAAAAGAAACACGTTAACAATCTACAAAAAAAAGAATGCTATTGGTTTGGATTTCCGCTCTACGGCCATCTTGTGCACACAAGGGCTAAACAGACCGGGACCTACATTTTAAAGTGGATTCGAACCACTCACAATCCTCCATGTCACTGCCAGGATTCGAACCTGAAGACTGGGATACCAAAGGCCGGGCGCTATCAATTGGCCATCAGACCCCAGAATGCTATTGGAGCATGCTTGTTAAGCCGCATTCAAATAATAAAACATCGCAAAAAGTTAATGTAAATGAATGTTTAATTTTTTTAAATCATTTTGGAAGTAAATATTACACAAGGAAAATTGATAGAATATAAATGCCAAATATTTAGAAAAAAATCAAACTAAATTTATTTACAGGGGGAAAAATGAGCTATTTGTTTTGAAAAACGTTACACGATAGTAAACCTTTTCTCTCTCCACGCCAACAGCATAGAGTAATATAATTGTCATCAGTAAAGATTGTTGGCGAAAATCGCCGAGCTATCGTCACAAGGTAAACTAAAAAATAAGCCAAGTGACGTGTATGATCATGTGACGGTTATGTTGCCCCCAAATTGCCAACTTCGATGCGTGCTCTATTATATTACTACTCTATGGGTAACTAGATCTCTTTTTATTTTTTCCCTGCTATTCGTCTTCATGCGTTGAAGACAAAAAGCCCTCTGGTCGACCCTCCACCTCTACTGACGAAGCTCACGTCCAAAAGAATTAAAGATCGGGTGCTTGCAAACCGACGATTTACAATGAGAGACCTTGCTGATGATGTTGGAATTTTCAAAAGATCGGTCAATTCCATTTTGGGCCTCAAACGAGTCAATCTCGATGGGTACCGAAAGCACTGAATGCGCCAGCTCATACTGCGTTGATTCTTCGTGGCCTTTTCGCCAGAAATGAAACCCCCATATCTTTCCACAACCACCGCATTCACACCGTGCGACTTCTGGCTATTCCCTAAACTCAAAACACCACTCCGGGCATACCGTTTCGAGTCGATTGAAGAGATTCAACGTGAATCGGCGCGCGCTTTTGCAGGCCATCCCTGCCGATGACTTCTTAGCATGTATTGAGGATTGGAAAAAAAGTTGCCATAAATGCATTGTGTCAGAGGAGATTACTTTGAAGACGATAAAATAAATTTGGAAGAATAAATATAGAGTTTTTGAAAAAAAAAATAATTGCTCTTACATTTTTGGCACACTAGTACATTAATTCAACATTAAATCAAATTCAGAAATTGTGCAAAAATTAAAAGGGAAATTGTTGTCAGCCAAAAAAGCCTTGGGCAGGGGTAAGATATGACACTAGTTCTAAATGTCAGAATTTAAAGATTGCAAAAAGTTCGTTTTTCAAGGTCAACTTTATTAAATTTCCAGTTCGCTGCCTACTGTACGATTTTAGGTACGTCAACAAAAGAAAAACTTACTAATCATGCTTTTAATATACATTGCATAATAAACTGTGTTTTTAGTTGAATGACGTTGCATTTCTTTTTCTGTTTTAATCATAGATAGTGCACTTTGTCATTTCCAAACTTATCACTTGTAATTGTATTTCACCACAATTGCAATACAGCATCACATGTGTGTTTTATAACTGAAATGACAAGTAACATATTTCTGCATTAAATATTTGCAGCATCAAAAGTGCTTGCTTGTTCCTTCCTATTACAATTACAAGTAATAAATTATAGTTTAAAAAAAACTAAAAAACACGCTTTTAGAATGAATCAAACTAAAAAGTAAAAAATAATTGCTAACATGAATAAAATGACTGACGAGAAAATGAATGTCACTGTTGTAAAAGCGTGGGGTGGTCGATATCAATCGTTATAATTTTTCACTAGTTTCATTCCGAAATGCAGAGTTAGTTTAAAAATGTCCTACAAAGCACCCCACGCCTTTAGAACAGTGACATTCATTTCTCGTCAGTCATTTTATTCTTACGTTAACAATTATTTTTTTATTTTTAGTTTGATTCACTCTAAAAGCGTGGTTTTAAACTATAATATTTTAATGAGGTCCCGGTACGGAGGACTGGAACTATAGTTCTTACAATAATTGAATTGTGAGTAAAACAAAGGCTAAATGCGAATACGTCGAGCCAGCCAGGATTCGAACAGGGAATCTCCTGATCCGTAGTCAGGCGCGTTGTGCCACTGTCCCACGTAGGTTTGTGGTACTTTCATTCTACATGGGTTAAAATAAAGTTAAAGCTTCATAAGTTAAAATAAAATCACTCATCCTGGCGATCCTAATCAGGATGAGATAATAAACTTATCGAAATATTTTAGTGTCCTTGATAAGTCTGCAACGTTTAAATTAAATCTGATCGCTTAAAGTAGGATAAAATCGAGCCCAAAGAGTCAGTTACATACAAACAAACAAACATACAGGTGAAACTAATATAAAAAGCATATTAAAAAAGATGATTCAACTAGTCACCCGGGTTACAGTCACAAGTTCGAAAAACCAGTTAATTAAGCGGTGATGAAGACAGGGAGAGAGAGTTTGCCAGGATTTTGCTCCCAACACTGAATGCAGATTCGAAGATGACCTTGAGGGCGAAAGGCGTTACTCTCTCTCTCCCCTCAAGAGATGTCGTTGACAACCATCCCAAAGATCTCGTCGCAGTTCACTGTTCGAAGTGTCATCTTCCTCCCTCTGACAAGCCAAGTACAAATAAATGTTCCAATTTCTGTTTCAATGCATTTAACTAAATCAGTAACATTACAGGTCACATCGAGATGGCATATGCCATGTGTAACATGCGATGCGAAGGGTACTTTTGGGTACTACTACACCACATCGCTGTGCCTAGAGCTGAGTGGCCACTATACACTAGCGTCACTAGCCACTATTGCACGGTCCAGTCACATTAATGTGACCACCTGTCAAAAGCCAGACTAAACACTCTTGTATATTCTGGCTTTAAGTTGTGTGTGGAATGTGGAATTTAAGTGGAATTCTTTATAGACACTCCACTGCAATGTGCTGCCACCTGCTTTTGTGATGGGTTATTTCACTTTGACGTCGAAAGTAGGTGGTGGTCACATTAATGTGACTGGACTGTGTATATAGTGGCCATTAGCCACTATATACTAGCGCAATTAACTAGGTCTGTAACTTAACAAGTCACATCGTGATGGCATATGCCGTGTGCAACATGTGATGCGAAGGGTACTTTTAGGTACTACTACTACTACTACTACTACACCACATCATTAGGCCTAGAGTTGAGTTGCTCCTTTTGTTTAGGAATGATGTGGGTGAGAAGAAGTCAGATTAGGCTCTGTGGCCCTCTACGGTCATGTAAGACCACGACCTATAGTTTAATGTGGATTTCGAACCACTACAAACATCCACGACACTGCTGAGATTCGAACCCCAAACCAGTGGTACCGAGCGTCCCGGTACTTTTATGTAGCACAGGACATCCCTCGCGACATCAAGAACCATCTCTGATGCGGGTACAAGGAGCAGAATACGTTCCTTGTACCCGCACTTCCGGACGTTCCGAATACGACAAGTGCCATCAATTTCCTGGTCAATTCTGGTCCTTCAATTCAAGGGTTCGGAACGGCTTATGGACACAATACTTCTGTCCCTTTAGGGATGCTTTTTTAAATTATGAGGTTTCAAGGGTTCTGAGCTACGTATGGGCACTGTAAATTTGTCCCTTTAAGGTTCAGGTATGCGTAGCAGTTTATGGGAACGATAAAGCTGTGTGTTTAGGGATTCCGAGTGACTTATGGACAAAATAAGTCATGATTCTTTGGTGTTCCGAGCAGTTTATATGCATTATAAATCCGCCCTTTTAGGGAGCAGGGATTCAAGGAACAGAAAAACATGGGTTCTAAATACGACAAGTGCCATCAAAATTCTATGCTGAATGAGGACACTTCTGGTCCTTCAAGGGTTCTGAGCGGCTTATGGAGACAATAAATCTGTCCTTTTAGGGATGCTTTTTTTTTTTAAATTATGAGGTTTTGGGGGTTCTAGGCTACGTATGGGCACTGTAAATTTGTCCCTTTACGGTTCAGGTATGCGTTGCAGTTTATGGGCACGATAAAGCTCGATATCTTTTCAGTTAATGCACATACTGCACTGAATATCTTGTTATTACAAAATACATTTTTTTATTGAACATATATCTATAAAAGTCATTAAAATTATTTCATAAACTTCTTTCAATTCATTTGTAAAGAATGTGGATCATAAAATTCAGGCCGGTATAAAAATTCGAACAAGAAGTCGGGAATTTTTTTAGCCGACTCCCCATCCCTGCCTCTAAGTGTTCGTCCCTCTTCGAGCTTAACAGAAGGACTACCGGCCTACGAATGTACCGTGCCCATTCCCAGCATAGAAGCGGGAGTTTCCGGTTCGGTATCGACGCGCTATGTACAAAGTTCAATAATGATTGGATTTTCATTCATTGATTTCAATTCTGTTCAATAATGATTGGTTTGGTTTCTCTCTCTACGGTCATCTTGTGCACACTTTCGGCTAAACATACCGGACCTACAGTTTAAAGTGGATTCCAAACCACTCACAAACACCCATGGCTTCGCCGGGACTCGAACCCGAAACCTGTGGTACCGAGCGCCAGAGCGCTAGCCATTCGGCAATTCAGGCCCCTTAATAATGATTCATCGGAATTTGTTTTGGAAAATAAATAAATAAAAACAGGTAATATAAAAAAAAAAAAAAAAAAATTTAAGTCGATTCCTACTATTTTTCACTATTGCCGAAAGTCCTTTATAAATAATTTTCATTCATTTTTTTAAGTTTATCTAGCGCCCGCTATTGGCAGATGCATGCAACTTAAATCTAAAAAAAAAAAACTAAATTCAAAGAATTAAATTTAATGAATGAATTAATATTTGGAAAATACTGCATTCACATCCAGTGTCATCCACTACAAGTTTAAAAAAAAAAAAATGTATATGAATTTGCGTGGATGAATAAAAAGTGTTTTATGAACGATTGAAAATTTGAACAAGATATATACACAGTCCAGTCACATTAATGTGACCACCTGTCAAAATCCAGAATAACCACCTTTGGCAGAGCGGACCGCCGCATTACGCCAACGATTGAAATGTTTTCCGATGCCCTAGGACATCCTTTACATGCACTCCACTGCACTGTGCTGCCACCTGCCTTTTGTGATGGGTTATTTCACGCTGACGCCGAAAGTAGGTGGCGGTTACATTAATGGGACCGGACTGCGTATATAGGGAGAGCGTGAGATAATAGAAGGAATTAAAAATGAAAACAAGAGACCTCATCTCCGCCTCGAGCGCCTGCTGCTCGCTGAGGTCCTCCTCGGCCGAGTAGTCGAGGATGCTCTTGACGCCGAAGGACTGCATGCGGCGGATGCAGGGCAGGATGTCGCGCTCGTCCTGCCCCGCCACGAAGTGCCCATAGAAGGTCTGCTGCATCAGCGCCCGGAACAGGGAGGGGCCCAGAAGACGCTTGCCCAGCTGCAGCAGCTGCGAAAAGAAGGCATAATAAGTATACATTAGCATTCATTGGATACACATTAGCATTCATATAACCTAAGTATACATTTGCATTCATATAACCTAAGTATACATTTGCATTCATATAACCTAAGTATACATTTGCATTCATATAACCTAAGTATACATTTGCATTCATATAACCTAAGTATACATTTGCCTAAGTATACATTTGCATTCATATAACCTAAGTATACATTAGCATTCATTGGATGGCTGTAACATAAGTACACATTAGCATTCACATAACATAAGTATACATTAGCATTCATATAACATAAGTACACATTAGCATTCATTGGATGGCTGTAACATAAGTACACATTAGCATTCATATAACATAAGTACACATTAGCATTCATATAACATAAGTACACATTAGCATTCATTGGATGGCTGTAACATAAGTACACATTAGCATTCACATAACATAAGTACACATTAGCATTCACATAACATAAGTACATAAGCATTAGCATTCACATAACATAAGTACACATTAGCATTCACATAACATAAGTACACATTAGCATTCACATAACATAAGTACACATTAGCATTCACATAACATAAGTACACATTAGCATTCACATAACATAAGTACACATTAGCATTCATTGGATACACAATAGCATTCGTATAACATAAGTACACATTAGCATTCATTGGTACACATTATTCATATACATAAGTACACATTACCATTCAAGTAAGTACACATTAGCATTCATTGGATGGCTGCTTTTGCTTTGCAAAAGATATGCCCAATGCAGACATTTCAGCAGTATCTGACTCAACTTTCCATCCACAGCAAGGATGGCCTCCCGCGGCCCACTTGGAACATTTTTCCGGCCCGTGAGATGCATCACACTTTTTCAACATATATTTATTTTAGAATGGCCAAAGGAGTGAAAACCAGCGTATTAAAAAAATGCATTATGTGTGCATCCATATAGTCAAAAAATGAACTGTCGAAAGAATGAGACTAAATGAACTTTTATTTTAAAGCAATAGTATTGCGCAAACAAATATGGCACTAGAAAAATGAATATTTTTTAATGATTTCATTTTATTTCGATTATATTTAGATATTTTTTAATGATTTCATTTTATTTCGATTATATTTAGATATTTTTTAATGATTTCATTCTCAGTGTTCTATATTTCTTTACAATGTGGGTTTAGTAACATCATTATTATAGTATCTATGTTTTACAGGTAAGAATAATAGTAAACACAGTAATTATAACTCATTCTGTTTCAATATTTCATACCAAATAAATGTCTAGAGTGGGTCTCAATCTAATAGGGGGATCTATAATTTTATAGGCGGCTCACGGAGTTCGGATGCATTTCCAAAGTGGCCCGCAAGATCATTTGGGTTGGCCACCCTGTTTTAAAGTATCAGATAGGTCAGTAAAGTATCCTCCTTATAGTTTTAACGGAGATATCAAAGAAAACTCAGATGAAAATTTAAACGATTAAAACATACACGTATTTGATGCGTTTTCACACATTCTGAACCTGCGCAGAAAATATATGTAAATATCAGATTGAGTATTTTGCAATTCTAGCAAATACAAAATCAAAATTCATATATTGAACATTAATTGAATTAAGTATTCTATAATAATAGAAATCATAAGAGTGGTAAAAAATAGAGCGCGCGTCGGGGTTGACAGTTTAGACCAGAGATGGGCAAACTTTTTCGGTCGCGGACAAAAAAAAAAAAAAAAAAAAAAAATTTGGCTGCGTGCTAAGATAAATTTTTCTAAAATTTTAAAAAACAATATACGAGTATTACAATTTAAATATGTTAATGAGATGAATGAAATTGCAATTTCATTAAATATAATAGCGATTTCATTAATAATATAAAACAAATATTTCCAGGTCCATTCATCATTAAACGCATGGCACTCTGAATCCACTTTACATTTTTTGGTAGCCATTTTGGGGTTGAAATATTTTACAAACAACACAAATAATACGAATAACCCCAGTCTGTCCCATGTGAGGTCTAATGGACCTATATTAGATTCCCACATGTCTGCACTTCGAGAAAGAGATAACGCTTGTCGGCGCCAATCTACAGCTATAACTACCAAAGAACTTCCGCTTTTAACACTTCACCGATTGAAAGCTGTCTCTGCATGCTATTTCCGTCGATTTATGTTTTGTAAAACAAAAATAGAGAAAGTAAAAGATCATCAGTCCATTGTAAAAAAGGAGGATAAACAATAATATTTAATCAAAGAAAAGGAGATATATATTTCTTTTAATTTTCCTCTGACCGGCAAATAAAAATTCTATCCGCGAGATGGATAGAACCTTCCGGCGGGCCGGAGTTGGCCCATACCTGTCCTAGACGAACTGGTCCATCCATCTCAATCTATCGATCATCAAAGTCAAATCTATTACGAATTAAACGCCACTGCTTATTATATAACAGTTTTTTTCCTACGAAAATAACGATTGCGCATTATACGTTGCAGTAAATTACGGGTAGGAAGTTATGACAGGCGCTGATATAGAAAAACGAGCAAATCACGCAAAAAATTGATGGAATTATGAATGGATGACGAATCACGAAAAAGTGAAGGGGAAAAAAAAAAAAGAATTAACACACTGATAATTCCTTTTAATTAAAGAAAATGTTATCAAAGTTTTTGTGTTAAAGTAATACGAATGTTTAAGTAATAATAAGTGCATTTTTTACTATGTTTTTACCCATTAATATTTTTATATTTATGTAATAATTTTATTTCGGGGAATTGATGGCCAAGGGACTGGCGCTCGGGGCCACAGGTTTCGGGTTCGAGTCCCCGCGGTGCCACGGATGTGTGTACTGGTACTGAATTCACTTTAACCCGCAGGTCCCGGTCTCATATGACTGTACTAGAGAGTTGAGCGTAGGGCTGACAACCCTACCCCGTAAAAAGAAAACATCTCCCGTAAACTGGAGATCTGCCAGTAAGTAGGCAGCAGCCTTAGACCACCATGGGGCTGTTGTGCCAATGAAAAAAAGAAGCATTTTATTTTATGAAAATATTAAAGAAATAAATTAAAAAATTTTAAAAATGGTCATAATGACATGAGACCCAAATTCCCTGCAAAGGGGCTTTTTCCTTGTGGACACTCCACGAGCAGTGAAACACCATCTACAGGATTAGACAGAAACAACAACAGCAGTTCATGTTCTAAATCAGGGGTGGCCAACCCAAATGATCTTGCGGGCCACTTTGGAAATGCATCCTCCCTCTGCGGGTCACATAGAAAATGATATATCCCCCTATTATATTGAGACCCACTACAGACAGTTTTTGGAGTGGAAAACTGAAACCTAGTGAATTATTATTATTGTGCTTGCTTTTATTCTTACACGTAAACATAGACAACATAATATAATAATGATATTAAACGCACGTTGTAAAGAAATATAGAACACACAAAATTAAAGATATAAATATAAACGAAATAAAAATGAAATCTTTAAATAATATTTATTTTACTAGTGCTATATGTGTTTCTCCACTCTTTCACTGAGTTATTGCAAGTCGATCTCCAATTGGGTATTGGCACATCGTAACGGGTCAGCGTCCGTTATGTTTGAGCGTGTTGTGTCCATTCCATTTTAGAAATTAATAGTTTAAAAAAACTAAAAAAAACACGCTTTTAGAGTTAATCAAACTAAAAAGTAAAAAATAATTGTTAACATAAGAATAAAATGACTGACGAGAAAATGAATGCCACTGTTCTAAAAGCGTGGGGCGCTCGATATCAATCGTTATAATTTTTCACTAGTTCATTCCGAAATGCAGAGTTAGTTTAAAAATGTCATACAAAGCACTCCACGGTTTTAGAACAGTGACATTCATTTTCTCGTCAGTCATTTTATTCTTATGTTAACAATTATTTTTTACTTTTTAGTTTGATTCACTCTAAAAGCGTGTTTTTTTAGTTTTTTTTTAAACTATTAATTTATGTTTTTACTTTTTAGTTTGATTAACTCTAAAAGCGTGTTTTTTAAATTATAATTTAGGAAAAACATCTCCTGCTTGAGAACAATTAAAGCAGAAGATCGAAAAAGCTAAAGCTATCGGTACAATTGGGAGTCCGTTGGCGATGCCCAAAAATAAAAAGGTTAAAGTTAAAATGAGAATTTTAAGATAAAAGTAAAATAAAACAAAAGGAATTAAGATTAAACAAAATAATTATACAAAATAGGTAGAGTTTGATCAGTTGACTGACTCGCCAGTAGATGGCACCATCAGTCCCAAAATCGAGCCCAAAGAGTCAGTTACATACATAAAAACATACAGGTGAAGCTAATAAAAGCGTATTAATAAAAAGAATAGATTCGCAGGTGTGAGTGGAACCCAAAGCATTAACAACTTGAACTGAGAGTCTGGTTTGCTCTGCTGTCAGCAATCAACTGTGCGTATCTAGGGATGGTCATTGTGTCACTTAAAATAAACCATGAAACATGTGCAAGTGAAACCTGTTATATTAGATGTTCCGAGATGCGCACACATCATGAGTTTGCAGAATATAATTAAATTCTTCTTCGAACTCATAACCGTAAAGTCATCAATAAAGCGGGCAATAATTGTCATATACAGTGGGTTATTATAAATCTATTTGTTTATTTCAAGATGCTATTTACATTTTTGGAAAAAAAAAGAGATGAAACGATGAGGTAAATCCTTGGTGGTAGGTAAAAATGAAACGACGAGAAAAGTTCTTGGTGGTATGTAAACGGATGAAACGAAAAGGAAAGTTCGTGGTGCTAAGTAAAAATATGAAACGACGAGAAAAGTTCTTGGTGGTATGTAAACGGATGAAACGAAAAGGAAAGTTCGTGGTGGTAAGTAAAAAGATGAAACGACGAGGAAAGTTCTTGGTGGTATGTAAACGGATGAAACGAAAAGGAAAGTTCATGGAGGTATGGAAAAAAGACGAAACGAAAAGGAAAGTGTGTGGTGGAACGGAAAAAGAGGAAAACTCTTACAAGATATAAAAAAAGATGAAATGATGAGTGAAGTTCTTGGTGGTACGTGAAAAGATGAAAGGAAGAGTATAGTTCTTGGTGGCATGTAGAAAGATGAAACGAAGAGTATAGTTCTTGGTGGTATGTAAATAGATGAAATGAAGAGGTAAGGTCTTGGTGGTATGTAAAAGAGGAAAATTTTGTATGTATGTAAATAATGAGAAGGTGAAGAAAGTTCATGTTCGTACGTAAATACATAAGAAAAGTTTGTGGTTGTGCGTAAAACGATGAAATGATGTGGAAAGTTCGAGATGGCGCGTAGAAAAAGAAGAGTTGTTAATTGAGAGCGACGGGGGGAGAGGAGAGAGAGACGCACGTGAGCCAAACAAAAACACTCCCTTCCCAAGGTCGGGCGGCGCATTTGCATCAGAAACGCGTCATAAACGGAGCCATTCACGTCAATGCGGGGTGATTTGTGCGACCGCTTAATTGCACCATCTGATTCGCCTGAATTGGGAAGACTGCGCTTCAACGGTGCATTCCCCTAAAAAGTAACGGCACCAGTTCTGATAAATGATTTTGAAATAAAATTTTATCATCAGTCGGACGATCCGCGGCATTTTTAAAATGGTCGATGACGTTTGGAAGTTGAAAATATTTATCGGTCACAGTAAATGCGCCTGAGGTTGAAATCCGATGACGGTGGTGCTGTGCGCTCACTGCTTTAGTAGATGATTGGTACCACAGGTATCGGATTCGAATCTCAGCGGTGCCATGGATGTTTTGAATGGTTCAGAATCCACTTTAAGCCGTAGGTCCCGATCTCATAGGACTGTAAGAGTCGCGGATCCCAATCAGGCTTCTCACGCACACCCTTCCCAAACTGTAAAGCTCCTTTACAGCTCAGCTCTAGGCACGGTGATGTAGTAGTATTTCATACTACTGACAAATTTTGAACTGAATCCTACATCCAATATATATTACCACAAAATTTATATTAACAACAACTACAAAAGATGTGGCTACAATTGCACATCATCGTTTACAAGTTGTGCAACTGTAGCCACATGAACGCAAGATGAACTTATATAATAGATTAGATTTATTATAGGAAAAAAAAAATACATTTTTTAAAACTAATAATGCTGCCCAGCGTTTTCTAAATGAAACTATAAGCATTGTAAATGCAAAAGAACTTGGTGAAAACTTATAGCAAGGCATATACAAAAAACTTATATATAAAAATATAAGGCATATACACTCAAGAGCCAAAACATTATGACCTCCCCTACATTTTGCAATGAACTCGCCTGGATGACGTGGAAGGCACGTGATCAGGGGGAAGTGGTATTTAACTGGTATTAATCCATGCCAAGGCGGGTTGAAGCTGTGTTGCGCGCCAAAGGTGGGCCAACTCGTTATTGACAGGTGGTCATGTTTTGGCTCTTGAGTGTACTTTTATTCTTTAAATTTCATTCATTCTTTAATTAAAGACCTCGGTTTGTTGCCTTCGCGCCAAATCAAAATATTTGATGTCAAGACACACATTTCGCCAACAACAACGGAAAAGTACCAAAGCGTACGCCAAAAAATAATAATGGAATACATCAAATAATTAGCACACAAAATAACAATGCAAAAAAGAGAGACTCAATATTTTAACTTACTTTTGGTTTGTTAAACGTTAGTTTTTTTTTTTTTTTCCCGGCTTTCCGAATTTTGAATAAATTGTTTCATGAAAGAAAGCACTCTCGGCTTATATTCGTAATTATACAGCATTTAAATAGTTTTGTTTTTTATACCCACTATATTAAATCTAATCTGAAGTGAAATTTCTATAAAACTAAAGTAAAAAAGCAAAGATCTTCCAAGTGAAAAATATTGATTGCGGTTTGGTTTGTGCGCACTTTTAGGCTAATTAGACCGGTACCTACTGTTTAACTTGGATTTCAGAACCAATCACAAACAAACATTCATGCCATCGCCAGGATTCACACCTGAATCCTGTGGTACAAAGGCCAGAGCGCTAACCAATTGGCCATCAGACCGCTATTTATTTTGGAGATTAAGAAGTAGATATTTTTGGAAAAGATATACTTTCAGAATACATAATATGAATTTTCGGAATACAATCACTCATGGCTTAAAGAATCATCACGAATCCGAAAAAAAAAAATCACACAATCCAGTCTTGGTGTTTGCTTTTAGAAATTTCTATAAAACTTCAAAGTAAAAAAAAAAAAAAAAAAGCAAAGATCGTCCAAAGCAAAAAAACACGAAATTTACCGGACACTTTAAAGAGATCTTTTAACGTGATACAGATTTCGTAGTGTCAAAAAAACTATCGTAAGATGAAAAGCTTATAACACAATTCAGTCCGTTCACGTATTACGAAAACCTAACGTCTAGGATTGTTTAAGAAAATCACGTTTTGATTAGAAGTTTACATAAATTTTAAAGATTGAAAAACAGATTAAAAAATAAATTTAGCGCTATCGTTGTGAAATTCCTTATCGTTTTCGAAGACTGGACTTCATTTGGGAAAAAAGGCATACGTGCACGTCAAATAACAAAAATAATAATGGGTAGACTGCAAAGTGGATGGTATCATTATCAGTTTAAAAGAATAAAGAAGATGCAAAAAAAAAAATACCTGCTCTAAATTCTTTTTTTTTTTTTTTTTAATGACACGAAAAATATAAAAATATTTGCCCTGAAGCAAAACCTTTCTTGCAAAAAAAAAAAAAAAGAGAGAGAGAGATAGGCCAAGATAAATTTTTCTAAAATTTAAAAAACAATATACAAGTATTAGCATTTAAATATGTTAATGAGAGGAATGAAATTGCGATTTCTTTCTTAAAAGTTCCTTATAGTGAGGCTCGAAGTCAGATGTACTGATTCTAAGGAACGAGGCTAAATGCTCATCTGTCAGTCTACTTCTGAAATAATGCTTTCTAAAGTCCATAGTTAAAAACACTTGTTCACATATATAAGATGAAGAAAAAAAAAAAATAATATTTAATCAAAAGTAGAAAAAGAGATGGATATAAAATATACATTTCTTTTTAATTTGCCTCTGACCGGCAATTAAAATTCTATCCTCGGGTCGGAGTTGGCCCATCCCTGCTTTAAGGGGACCCAGTGATCTAGAATTTTCAACAAATGGAATTTTTTTCGATATTTCGAAAATATAATCCTTTAAGAATAATACTGTCACATTTTTTGTAATGATACTGACGATATTTTAAGTTCTACAATCCCATTTAGCTGAGAATATGCATGGTCACCCCATATTGAGAATATGCACCTTAAACTTCGAATTCATTTATTTCGAAACTACTTTTTTTCCGCACGGTGTGAGGGAAAAAAGAAAAAAATTACTCGGTTGATTCATCTCCATTTTTTACTGTTATTTAGTACACCAGTACCTGTAGCTGGAACTAAAAAAATGTTTTCACGTTGAATATTTCTTATTTTTTTATATACAAAAAATAATGAAAAAACAGTCTGTATGTAAATTTCAATAACGCGCCATTTTGTCAATTTTTTTTTTTTTTTTAATTCTAGTTCCTGAGATAACTACACTGAGCAGAAAATATTTTTCGTTTTTTGTTTACAGATAAGTGAAAGAGCCAAAACTTGACCCAAATCACCCAGGTCCATATTTATGAGGGAGGCAACTGCAGCGCCCCACCTTAACTACTTAAAAGTTTTTCAATTCCTACTATTAGCTCACACTCTCCCTATATATATCTTGTTCAAATTCTCAATCGTTCATAAAATACTTTTTATTCATCCGCTCCAATTCAAATACATTTTTTTTTTAACTTGTAGTGGATGACACTGAACGTTAGTACAGTTTTTGCAAATATTAATTCATTCAATTTAATTCATTCATTTTAGTTTTATAGGGCAGAAAAAAAAAATTCTCTTATTTAATAAAAAGTAACTAAAAAATAAAATTTTTCTTTGTTGACCTAAGTAGGAATTGACTAATTTTTTTATAATACTTGTTTAATTATAATTTTTTTTTTTTGTATACTATTAAAGTGATTTAATATATCTATAAAGTTTAAATAACATTGCTCATTTTTTCCATTAAAAAAAAAAATCCTGAAAACTCGTTTAATTAACGGGAGGCTTAAAAATGTCGCACATTTTGCAATTGGGGGAAAAAAAGGACAGTGCAGGTATTTTTATAATAAATAGAAAACTATTTGCCCCGAAGACAAAACTTTTATTGCAAGTCTCGGTCATATAATGAATACTTTAAAAGATATCGCACATTTTGCAATTGGCGACGAATGTCAAAGACGATAACGGAGAACGCACTTGAGGCTGACGCAGATTTGCATATTGACGCGTCCGTCCATCACTTCTGGAAGGCACGAGATCATCTTCTCGGGCGAGGAAGGTCAATGGTACGATGTCTGGGCGGGGGAGAGGAAAGGGGTGGAAGGAATCATCCGGTCTCATTCGTCGTCACGTGCGTTTGCCGCCAACCGACGGAGAGGCTATCTTTTGGCCTACTCGTGGCACATTAATGAAATGCATACACTGGTGAAATTTTTTACCACTATTGTCTACCTAATACACAGGAGATTTTTTTCGCTTAGTGTACTTGGGTGTTTATCGAGTTTATTTCAATGCAAAAATTATCATTGATCCCAAAAAATCCTCAATTATTGGCATATTTTCAATACACTTGGCATTCATTACATTTTGCATATATTAAATCCTCCTTATCTTAAAGAAACAAAACCACTTTTGTTTCTTTACCCTATTTGGACTTGGTTGCCACGGTTTGGTTTATCGCTCTACGGTGATATTGTGCACTATTTAGGCTCATTAGACCGGAACCGACAGTTTAACGTGGATTCCGAACCCCTCACAAACATCCATGCTACAGTCCAGGATTTGAACCTGAAGAAACAAAAAGGCACTGAAGATTACAGCGTAAGTCAATTGGCAATCCGGCCGCTTTGACAAATGGGAGAGTCAGAACGTCTTGGAGGATAAGTGTCACATCTCCGAAGTGGAAAAACTGGTTAAGTTTGGTTGAAGAGGGATGTAAAATCGAAAATTTCCACATCTACACTAACAGTGCACATCAAATAGCTTGCCGCTAAATCCGTTGGTTGGAAAGTCTACTAGTACTTAAGAAGGTAAGGTAAATTCTAACACCTTCCAGGTGTGACTTCTGGAGAGTGTTCACACAAAAGGGATGCGGTAAAATATTTACTCGGCGTACAAGCCTCCCTTAGAGCCCCGAATCCCTCAGCCCCCCAATTCCAGTATATCCCGAATAACCTCCGATTAAAGTGTCCGCATTAGGAAGCAACTAATTCCGACACGTCAAGAAATGTTTTAAGGTTTGCAACCCTTACTTATTGGCATGAGGATTAACTGTATCTGTATAGCCAGCTGCATTAGAACAACAACAGAATCGGATCTAGGATCAGATTCGGAACTACACTTCATATGTAGGGCAGTGCGATTTGAAGCTTGCCTTAGGTCCCGGTCTCATAGGACCACAGAGCGTCACAGAGCCCAATCAGACTACTCACCCACATCATTCAGAACTGTAAAGGGACCACTCAGCTCTAGGCATAGAGATGTTGTGTGGTGATGTGGTGTGGCGTGATGTGGTGTGGCGTGATGTGGTGTGATGTGGTGTGGTAGTAGTAATAGTACCAAAGGCCAGAGAGCTAGCCAACTGGCCATCAGGCCGCAAATATTTTAAAGATTTCTCTGTTGATGTCTCGACATTAGAAAATGAGAAACTTCGCAAATCATGATATTCTGGCGTTTATTGCATCATTGCACTGCCATCTGTCTGCACGTGCGGAATCACCGCCGTGAATGATCGCGCTGCCCATATATGGGTACGAGGGAATGATGGGCAGATTGATGGCTTTCGGAATGTCTCCCAAGACAGCTGGATCGCACGCATCTACCGCGCCGTCTGACGACGTTTCAAAATGACAACAGTCTTCGTAGTGCGTCGGATTTCAGACTGCAAGACGCAACTCAGGGATGAATTTTTCTGAATTATGTCACATTTTCGGGAATTGTGCATTTAACACATTAGACCTGGGGTGGCCAACCAGCGGCCCGTGATATGTATCACACTTTTACAAACTATAGTTATTTTAGAATGGCCAAAGGAGTAGACACTAATGGATTAAAAAATTCATAATGTGTGCATCCCTCTATTATTCAAAAATGAACTGTAGAAATCATGAGAAAAAATGAACCTTGATTTTAAAATAATAATTTTGCCAATAGAGGACAGATAGTGCCTGTTTTATGGATGAGTTTACAGTTAGGAGTTCGCAGAATAATTCAATTATAGTCTGCGAACTCATTAACGCACTTCTTGAAACATGGAATATAGCAGGTTCTATGTTTCACTTTAAATGACCCCGTGACCATCCCTAGATACGCACAGTGGATTGTCGATAGCAGACTCTTAGTTCAAATTGTTAGCGTTTTTGGTTCAACTGACACCTGCTAATCGTTTTTTTTTTTTTTTTCTCCCCGAAAATGAAATGGACCCAGCACAAAACACGCTCAAACAGAACAGACGCTCACCTGCAACACCCATTACGATGTGCAAATGCCCCAATTGAGATTTTGCAAACGCTAAGTGAAAGAGTGGAGAAACAATTATCGCATAATATTAATAATAAATATATTTCAATGATTTCATTTTTTATTTCGTTCAAATTTATATATTCTATAGTGTTCTATATTTCTTTACGAAGTTTAGTATCATTATTATTGTATTACCTATGTTTACATGTAAGAATAAGAGTAAACACAATAATAACAACTGATTCTGTTTCAATATATCACTCCAAAGAATGTCTACAGTTGGTCTCAATCTAATAGGGGGATGCATAATTTTACATTCCGCCAGCCATTCGGCAGCGAGATTGCATCAGACCTGACTTCGCTCTCCAACAACGCACACGCCGATTTTCACACAACAGTGTCAATTGAAGAGGCGATCATCTGAGCGTTGGTCCGATTTCCCTGCATTTCGCAACTGCGCTGGCCGCCGGCCGGGAACGGCGATTTGTGAACGAATTCCGAAAATTCATCCGTTCAAGGACGACTTGATAACGAGTCATTTCAAGATCAAGGCCGACTGCGCATAAACAAAGTGCGGAGATTTTTGGTGAAGAGAATCGAAGCGATATAAATCTATAAAAATAAGGGGGTGAGTGATTCGTCTTTTTCAAGAACATTTTGAAATTTTTATTGCAAAGAACGCCAAACTCGAATGTTTTATTTAGAATATTTTTTTGCTCGACATAATCCAAACGCAGTTTTTCATGTAATTAGATTTATATATATATACAGAAATATTTTTTTCGGAAAGCCTTTATTGCACATAGAAATTGTTTTAGTAATTCATTTTTTCTCTTACAGCAGCTGGCAAATACTTAGTTATCTTTTATGCCATAAGCAAGCAATGCAGCGACATTACTCACTGAGCACTACCCAGGGAGTGCCAAGCAGCATGAAGATAAGCTACGGATGCGGGAGTAACAATGCCCCCGCAACGCTCTATGATCTATTAGACCGGAACCTGCGATTTAAGGTAGATTCGAACCAATATAAACATCCATGGCTTATTAATCCACCAAAATATCCATGGCTTAAATTACTTTACGGAGTTTGGAGTCGGGAATGTTTCGGTCACTGCTGAAATGAATTCAATTGTGAATGCCTTAACACTAAAGCAGGTGGTGTAAAACAAACCTTCTTTGAAAAATAAACGTGTTTGCCGTGGCAATAGGAGAATGTGTAATGAGAGAATAATCTGGTGATGCATGAATCACACTACGCACGATGATTACGTACGTTAACGTAGTAACATTCGGCTTAAATGCATTGAATAAGCTCTCAATCTTTTGACTCGATTTTGCAGTAAAACCAGGATAAGTCGAATGCATTATTATTATTATTCATGCTTAAAAAGGAACCAATTGGCGAAAAAATTCCGATTTCTAAGTCGAATTACTCCGCGTCCTTGCCTTATCTTTAAGCTACACGCCCCTGGGTAGTGCTCAATAAGTAACGTAGATGCAGCCCTTGCTTATGGCATCAAAGAAAACTGTCTAAGTATTTGCCAGCTGCATTAGGAAAAAAAATAGAGAGATATTCTATTTTATTACTACTCTATATGTTTAACCGGCACTCAAGCTGCAGTTGAAAGAAACGTTTCTCTTATGAATGAATTACGAACGAACGAAAAATAAATTCATTTGAAGATCACAACTCCTAAAAGAAATGTTTATTACCAAAGTAAATTAAAAAAAAAAAAAAAAAAAAAAAAAAATCTTGCCTAGAATCCCACTATTTGAAATCAAAATCAAAGATACTTAAATGTGTTCCTCATAAAAAATGCAAGGCCACATACATTATTTATTTTGACATTCTGATGTTTCCAATAATAAACAAAAAGCAAGTTATATATAAAAAAAATTTTTAAAGTCAATTCCTTTTTTTTTTTTTTTTTTCTTTATAATGCAGAAAGTTTTTAACAAATAATTTTCATTCATTTTTTTTTTTAAGTTTATCTGGCGCCCTTTATTGGTAGATACATGCAACTTAAATCTGGAAAAACTAAAATGAATGAATTAAATTTAATGAATCAATCAATATTGGAAAAAACTGTATTCACATCCAGTGTCATACACTACAAGTTCAAATAAAAATGTATTTGATCTCGAGTGTATGAATAAAAGTATTTCATGAACGATTGAAATTGTGAACAGGATATATAGAGGGAGAGTGTGAGTTAATAGAAGGAATTTAAAAAGTCTTGCCTAGAATTCCATTATTTGAAAACAAAATCAAAAGATACCCTAGAAAATGTGTTCCTCAGACGAATTATATTTATTTTGACATTCCTGATGTTTCCAATAATATATATAAAAACAAAAAAGAAACGCGCGTTTTTTCAACACACATACTAATACACACTTTTCCCTGGTAACCGCGCTCGAACACGAGGATAAGGTCAGGGTGTTGTGGATACAGTCGCAGTTAGACAGTTCCTCGCCGATTCTCGTGCAAACACCTTTGATCAGCTGTCGATGTAGCTGCACCTGCGGATTCCACCGATAGAGGACACCCATTAGAAGAGAGCCGATGACAGACGAACGAAAGCTCGTAAATCTTGTTTTTCCTCTCAGCTGGTGAGTAAAACGCAACGATCTGTTGGGGCAGTGGCGTAACAATACAATGGCAAAATATGGAGACAATAGAGCCATCAGACAGTCAATCACCGTTTGTTTTTATTACAGACACTTCCGCAGATTCTTCTCGGTTAATTCAATCGGTGTTGTTATTGAAAAGTTTATGGGACGACACCAACAGATTTGTAACATACGTAAATAACACCAATTGATTTGTAATATAAGTAAATAACACCAATCGATTTTTGTAAGTTCACGCAGAAAACATTACATAAAGTTTTATGTAGTACAGGAATGGCCAACCCAAATGCGGCTCACTTTGGAAATGCATCCTAACTGCGCGGACCATATATAGCATTATATATCCCCCCTATTAGATTGAGACATACTGTAGACATTTTTTTTTTTTGAGAGTGAAAAATTAAAACAGAATGAGTTATTGTTGTGTTGACTATTATTCTTACATGTGAACGTAGATAATGTAATAATAATGATGAAACGGAACGCACATTGTAAAAAGAAATACATCACACTAAAAATGAAATATGAATATAAACGAAATAAAAAAAAAATGAAATCACTAAAAATATTTATTTGACTAGTGCGATATGCGTTTCTCCACTCTTTCACTTAGATTTTGAAAATCGATCTCCATTTGGGTATTTGCACATCGTAATGGGTGTTGCGTCCTTTATGTTTGAGCGAGTTGTGTTGTGTCCATTTCATTTTAGAAGAAAAAGATTCGCAGGTGAAAGTTGAACCAGAGCACGTGAAAGCACTAGTTCCCTCACCTCCGTCTCGGAGAGACAAAGTACCAGCCACTTCACAAAGATACCACCATTTCAATGAACTCTTTCAATGATGGTATCTGTTTCAGCGGCTTCCAGACAGAAGACCGAATGGACAGCATAAAGCAGATCCTTCTACACCAGAACACGATTTATTCACGGTATCAGACTGGAATGATGATAATATTAATAATAAACATTCGTCAGTTCCTGAAAGTATTGTAATTTCATTTACATGCAATTATTTCACACTGTGAGCAAGCGATCGGACGTCATCAGGTAAGTCGTAAAAACCTTTGTACGTCATCTGGAAATAAAACCTCCCCAACACGGAGTGATATTTTTCCCAACCCGATCCACGAGGTTTGGTTCTACGGTCACTTTGTGCACACTTTAAGCTAATTAGACAGGGACCTACAAGTTTAACGTGGATTCCGAACCACTCACAAGCATCCATGCATACCGCCAGGATTCGAACCTGAAGTCAGTGGCTCCAAAGGCCAGAGCGCTAGCCATTTGGCCACCAGGCAGCCCGATTAACAAGGGAGATCCCGATTCATTTCGAGTTTCGTCCAGACTAGAAAGAGCCTGTTTTTATGAATCACTCAGTTCTTTGGCTCTCAAATTTGGACGCGGTTTATACTTGATAATGTATATGGATTCTCGTGATATAAAATTACAATGCATCTTGTGTTCATGGCATGGCATTCTTTTGAGGCCAAAACCGCGAGTATAAACCGGCACACTCTCGTACACACACTAAACGTAGGCTCACCATGGCATTCAAGATCATAACCCGATAAAGTCATAATCCACAGGTTCTTGTGTTTCTACTACAAGAAAACGAAACGTTTAGTCCAGAAGTTTAAGTAATATCACCAACAGCTCGGTTTAATATAATGAAATGGATGTGGATGGATGAAAGCAGTAACGGTAATTAACAGTATGCAAGCAACCCTATATAAATCGTTTTAACAGCTCTTATTTTTGAAAGCCGAGGTTGTTTTTTAAAGCCACTGTACCTTCTAATGAAAGAGTACTAAATGTAGGGATGGGTAAGTGAAGTGTACAGATCTCGAATTTGTTTGCGTATGGAAAATAGATCAACTATTAAACTGCAAAATAAAGCGTAATTTTATCAGAACTCAAAATCTTTTACGAACAGACAGCAAAAGAAGCGCAGATCCATAACAAATACAGGTGCACAGATAACTGTCAGCGGAAACTCGTTCGCAGATGTTGAAATTTTACTAAAAAAAGTGAAGGATGGTCTCTTTGTTTTTGACAGTCATTCGTTTCCAAGTTATCTTAACAACATTCCCCATAAGACCTTTCAATTGACCCTTTTAGCCCTTTCTAGAAATTTCGCCAGATACATCGCCAACTTAAAGACAACTTTAGTCTTTTAGCAAGCTTGGCGATATTTGTATTCTTAAAAAAACTTGCCGATATTTTTAGTTTTTTTTTTTTTTTTTTTACCACGCTTGGCGATAATTATGGTTTTTTTAGCACGCTTGGAGATATTTTTATACTTTTTCTAACACGCTTGGCGATCTTTGAAGACTTTTCTAACATGCTTGGCGATCTTTTTGTAGTCTTTCCTAGCACGCTTGGTGATATTTTAAGTCTTTTAAAAAATGCTTGGTGATATTTTAAGTCTTTTAAAAAAATGCTTGGTAATAATTTTAGTCTTTTCTAGCACGTTCAGCGATATTTTTAGTCTTTTCTAGCACGCTTGGCGATATATGTAGTCTTTAAAAAAAAGCCTGGCGATATTTTAAGTCTTTTTTAAAAGTTTGGCGCTAATTTTAGTCTTTTCTAGCATGCTTGGCGATATTTTTAGTCTTTTCTAGAATACAAACGCAATTTGACAATAATTTTAGTCTGGATAAATTTCACCAAATGCATCGCAAACTTGGAAGATTAGCTTCGCTTTTGAACTATGCATATATGTATTTCTACAGAAAAAAAAATGCTTTAAATAAAAGAATTTAATGGCAGAAAAAATGAAAAATTTCACAACAGCATTAATTGCATTTCAAATAACCTAGCAAACAACACATGGACTTTATTTCATAAATTATCTGGAAGAAGGTTAAATTATGAATTTCAATAATGAATAATTATCTCACGTAAAACACACACGCTGGAAAAAAAAAATAATAAACGAGCCAGACAAGGACAGAACAAACAAGATCAAAACGAGTTTACTCCTGGAACGGTTTTTACGTAGATAAACCACACGTTTATTTTTTTATTAATATTATTTCAGAGATAATCACGAATATTTGGAGAAAATTAATTATCAGAAGGTTAAATTAACATATTTACATGGAAAACACGTTCGTGACGGTTGAATGAAATGCACGGGAATAATAATACTGACATTCAACTCACAAAAAAAGAAATTTAAAATATCGAAAATAATGCAGCTAATTTATTCATGGCAGTTTGTTATGAAATAAAAAAGCACAACTTCATTCCAGATTATTATTCCCGGTTTTTATCAATTGTAGTAGAAATTTATAAAAATGAGGAATCTGAAAGTAGAGATTTTTAATAATATATATTATTTCCTTTAGCACATTTTTATTTCCAATTACCGTGTATATTCCGAATATAAGAAGCATTTCGTGAACAGGGTGATTATAATTAAAGTCCCACTTTCAAAATAGTGTAAAAAAGAACCACTGGTCACAATCAGTTCAAATTTAAACTGAAGACACTCGAAGAAGGGGGAAACGGTGCGGCATCAAAAAAAGAAGCTTCAAAGTGTATTGATAGATGGCGTGGTAAGCGGCCTAAAGAAAGTAAATTCGGCTGCAGTGATATTTTTGAATCGAAATGGCAACATATTTGGCATGAGTTGCACACATTAAACCAATTGTAGTGCTCGATTGTTTTTTTTGACGGGAAAAATGACTTCCAAGTCATTCAACAGTTGTGACACTGTCAGTGGAAAGCCCTCCACCACGGCAAGTCCTACCCAATGGGATGGGAAAATCGGTGGAATTTTTTTTAATAACATGGCGTTTCCCCCTTTTCCAGTATCTTCAGTTCAAATTTGAACTCATTGTGACGAGTGGTTCCTTTTTTTTTTATTTTTACAGCATTTTGAAAGAGCTACTTTAATTATAAGCCCCCTGTATATGCTGTGAAATAAGGTTTTTTTTTTTTTTCCTTCAAAAAATTAGCCCAGCTCAAAACCCGTATATAAGCCGAAATGAAGGGGGGATTCTTCTAACGTTCAAAAAATGTCGCCAAAGCGAGCACGAAATCTAATAAAGCATTAAAAGAGACGATAGCCATTCAGACATCGCATTAAATGGTTGGCGAACTGTTCGGAAACTCAAATTCTGAAATGAATTCACACGGACTTTTTGAATAATGTCACTTTATTCCCCTTTCTGCCATAAGGAAAACATCCAAAAAATAGTTGAAAATAAAAGTTTTTAGTTTTTTCCCTATTGTTATTATGAATAGGAAAAAAAACTACTTTTATTTTTTCAACCTGTTTTTGGATGTTTTGAAAACTTTTATGGCAGAAAGGGGTGACATTATTCAAAGTCCGTGTGAATTCATTTCAGAATTTGAGTTTCCGAACGATTTCGCCAAATTCACTTAATGCGATGTCTGAATGCATATCGATCATGTGCTCATTTATTGGCGGCATTCTGGTGTACGTTTTAGCACTTTTCCCGTTAGTCGGGCGCACATTTCGCCAACATCAGATATTACGTTTGGCACAACAAACGAGCTAATATAAGCAAATTCGAATAAAAAATGGCTCAGTGTCATAAAAAACGCATAACGCTTTTTTTCATTTAAAATTAATTTTTTTAAAGAAAATTAAGAAATATAAACTAATGAAATAAAAATGTGCTATTTTGGAGTGATGTTTGGCGATTTATCGATTGCACAAACCATTAATAGTAAAAAGTACCAACGTTTTCTGTTTTCTTTTCCTCCCCTAAATTAACTGAACACATATATAAGCCGACTCATTTTTTAAATTAATTTAATTTTATTATTGAAAATTTTAAATTAATTTAAAATTATCAAAATTTAAAAACATTTCTGCATAGGAAGCGAGTAAAAATCAATGGACATTATATAAACTCTTTGTTCTATTGTCTAGAAAACAAAAATATTATTTAAAAAATAGTTATACAAAACATTAATTTAATGCCTGTGAGTCTTTCTGTGGTTTAAAAAAAATTAATAAAATGCACATAAACATAAAATAAAATAAAATTATAAAAGAGTATCATATAAAAATGTGTTTTTTCAGCTCTGAATTTATTATTTCAACTACGGATTCTATGATCCACTGAACCACAGATCATGCAACCCTAATCCATTTTGGATAAAAATTACTTATAAATTTTTAAAAATGTTTCTGATCTACCTCCTAGATGGTATTAGATAAAATCATTAGACAAATCATTTTCTGTGTGCATTTTCGTTTAAGGTTTAAAAGTAAGTTCAGAGTCAGATAAAATGACTAAAAATTTTTCTTATTGCACAACCGGGAATAGTTTAATCATAAAAGCAGAATTTCTAGGTCTAGGTGCAGACCTTGCCATTTGTAAAAATTAACAAGTACTTTTGGTAGGAAAAAACAAACCCGTTTTGTAGTTGTCTTTCAATAAAAAAGTTATATTCACACCAGCACAGAAAATTTGGGGAACTTCACCAAATTTACATATGAAGGAAGCTGCAGTAAAATTCTATTTGTTCCAATTGTGAACAAAAATGACAATCGGCACACTTCTCTGTGGGATGCTCCCAATTTGTAAGGAGTCGTTTCATAAAGACACTACTTATGAGAGCATTGAAAATACATATTTTAAAAATATATTGGATAAGGATCTAATGGCCCAGTGGCTAGCGCACTGGCGCTCTGTACCATAGGGTTGCAGGGTCGGCGGTGCCATGGATGTTTGCAATGGTTCGGAATCAACTTTAAACGCAAGTACCGGTCTAATAGGAATGTAGATAGTTGTGTGGGTAATGTTACTCGTGTCGTAATTTAATTATTTTATGAAATCATAATTGTAAACTCATGAATAAAACAGGCACTGTCTGTCCTATATTCGCAAGACTATTATTATAAAATCAAAGGTAATTTTTTCTCATCATTTCGACAGTTCATTTTTGTGTACATGGATGCTCAAATAATGCATTTTTTAATACAATGGTTTCCCCTACTCTGGCCATTATAAAAAAAAAAAATATATTGTAAACGTGTGATACATGTCACGGGCCGGAAAAGTATTCACGGGGGGGCCGCGGTTGGTCATGCCTGCTTTAGACTAATTAGGCAGGAACCTACAGTTTAAAGTGGATTCGAACCACTCGCAAATATCCATGCGAGGATTCGAATATGAAGCCTGTGACCCCAAAGGGCAGAGTGCTAACCAATTATATGGGCTTGGAGGGGGGGAGGGGGGCTCAAGCCCGCCAGCAGCCCTCCCTGTGTGTGTGTGTGCCTGCCTAACACAATATTTTACAGAAAGTTAACTCACGGAATGCGATTTTGCCGTTGGCATAATGCATTTATGACTCATTCCACTTTGATAAGGGTTTACTGTAGATCAGGGGTGGCAAATCCACGGCCGCTTGAACATTTTTCCTGCCCGTGAGATGTATCACACTTTTACAACATATATTTATTTTTTATAACAGCCGAAGTAGTGAAAACCGATGTGTTAAAAAAATACATTCACGCACCCATATATTAAAAAATGAACTGTCGAAATTACGAGACAAAATTAACTTTTGGGTTTAGTATCATTATTATTATTATATTATCTATGTTTACAGGTAAGAATAATAGTCAACACAATAATAATAACTCATTATGTTTCAATATTTCACTCCCAATAAATGTCTACAGTGGGTCTCAATCTAATAGGAGGATATATAATTTATGAGCGGCCCGCGAGAGTTACGAGGCATTTCCAAAGTAGCCAACGAGAACATTTGGGTTGGCCAACACTGTTGCAGGGCCTGAATGACGGAGTGTCTAGCGCTCTGGTGCTCGGTTTCACAGGTTTCGGGTTCGAGTCCCGGCGGTGCCATGGGTGTTCGGAATCCACTTAAAACCGTAGGTCCAGGTCTCCTATGCCTGTAAGAGCGTCACGGAACAGAGGTCAGACTTCTACCTACGGGTGCTCCGTCAGAACAGAAGCTGAATCCATCTTTCCTCCTTCCATGAGGGACACAACAACAACAACCTCTTTTTGTAGATAATAAAATTAAACTGACAAAGTTTTACTAAGTCCTTAAAATGTTTCATCGACCCCCAAGGAGCTGCGTGTCCTCTAAAGTACGCTTCGGTATTCTGGAAAATCCCCGATGTAGGGAAAAACAAAAACCATAACAGAATAATTAATAGCAGTATATGTGGAGTGCAACAAAACGAGTCTGTGTTGAGGCTTTGTCGCAACTGCTTAGGTATGCAAAATATGGAAATGCAGCGACAAGGTCGCCGTGCCAGACACGCCGAGGTGCCAACACACCTTTCCCCACTGCAAACAAGAGAGAACCGCCGGGATCCGATCCGACCGGTCGCAACCGCTCTTCCTTCCCCAACGAGTGTGTCAGTGGCCAGGGCAGACTCGTTTTCTCCCCAACGCTATAACTACCTGGCTGACATGTTAATCCCGAAAGCAACCATTTCTGCATGGTTAAAAAGTTACCTCATTTGGCTAATTAAAAATGACCTGTAAAAGATTATCCAGGCGGATGATTCATGCAAAAAATACTTATGGAGATCATACTGGGATATAAAGTTTTAAATAGAGGCTTTTAAAAAACGCGTTGGCAACAACAAATTAGGATGTCACTGCCATTGATATCCATTGATTAAAATGTATTCATTATGTTTTTAATGAAATTAAAAACTAATGAATTCATTTTAATGTAAACATTAATTAGTGTTTAATGTTATTCATTTGAAATCTCTCTGGCCAGATGAATCCTCCACTATGACAATTGCGATATCTGGTTTTACACCATCGACAGCTACGAAATTAATGTTGATGACATAATCCAGCGGTGGCCAACCCGCGGCCTGCCTCGAATACTTTTGCGGCCCATGAGATGTATCGCACTTTTACAAAATATATTTATTTCATGATGACCAAAGTAGTGAAAACCAATGTATTAAAAAAATACATAATTTTTCAATATAGGGATGCACAAGCAAACTGTTGAAATGATGAGAATAAATTAACCTTGATTGTAAAGTAATATTTTGCGAAAATAGGACAGATATCGCCTGTTTTATCGATGAGTTTACAGTTATGAGTTCGCAGAATATTTAAATTATATTCTGAGAACTCATGATGAGCGAGCATCTTGAATATCTAATATAACAGGTTCTATGTTTCACTTTAAGCGACCACAGTGACCATCTTTAGATACGGACAGTTGATGGTTGATAGCAGAGCAAACCAACTCTTAATTGAAGTTGTTAGGGCTTTTGGTTCAATTTATACCTGCGAATCGTTTTTTCCGAAAATGAAATGGACCTAGCAAAAAAACACGCTCAAACATAAAGGACGCAACACCCATTACGACGTGCAAATACCCAAATGGAGATCGATTGGCAAAGGCTAAGTGAAAGAGTGGCGAAACACATATCGCACTAGCAAAATGAATATTTTTTAATGATTTCATTTTTTTTATTTTTTCATTTTGAGTGTGATATATTTCTTTACAATGAGCGTTTAATAACCTTATTATTTAATTATCTATGTTTATATGTAAGAATAAAAGTAAACACTATGGTAATAACTCACTGTTTCCATTTTTCACTCCCAAAAATGTTTGTAGTGGGTCAAAATCTAATATGGGGATATCTAATTTTATATGCGGCCAGCGGAGTTATGAGGCATTTCCAAAGTGGTCCGCTAGATCATTTGGGTTGGCCACACCTGACATAAAAAAATCGATCCTTATTACTTTTAGATCGATTTCTCCACTTACTTTGGAGTCCCCCCCTCCCCTTCTAATCTTTGTATGAATTTTTTTTTTTTTACTGCATACACGTTTACGAAATACATGATGAAGAAATTCCCCAATGTGTTCAACGCACCCTACTTCAGCCTCCCCCAGCCCCGATTGATGTGGATAAGTAAATATCCGGTATAACGGGGAAACAAGCGAATCGACTATTCGCGAGGGATGTACCCAGATAGACACGGGGATAAAAAATAAAAATAAAAAAAATAAAACATAAAAATAAAAACAAAATTTTTTTGGGGGAAAGAAAAAAATTACTAGTTTAGTGAAATTCTTTTCATCTCATTTTATTTTTTTTTCATATTAAATAATTTAAAATTTCAATTATTAAAAATTAAAATGAGAACAAAAAGGATACAACGATTTTCAAAAGAAAGGATCCTTTTTTTAAAAAAAAAAAAAGCTCTAAGTAAACGTAAATAATTTTTCTAAATATTTGTATGTATAGAATACAAAATGTCATTTTCCTGTGTCCTATACATCTTCTAAAATGATTTAAATATAAATCAAAAGTTTTACATGAACTTTTTAGTGTCATTATACTTCGTACACAATGATCCCTTATAAAATAAACTTTCTTTTTCTAATCCAGTTGATAAATACTTAAACCGTGATCTTTTATGCTATAAGGGCCGCACCGACGTTACTCACTTAGCACTACCTAGGGGACGCGTGTAGCTTGAAGATAAGCTACGGACGCCAAGTCACACTACCCCCGCAACGCTCTACAGTCAAGTTAGACCGCGACCTACGGTTTAAAGTGGATTCCGAACCACTTCAAACATCCATGAACCGAAACCTGTGGTACCGAGCGCCAGAGCGATAACCAATCGGCCATCAGGCCCCAAAATAAACAACATATGTGACATGTATTTATATTTAGTAAGCACATAAATTTATCACTTAATATTAAATAAATTAATCCTAATTAATAATCATTATTCTTAAATTAATAATAATGACGTTCAAGTAATACGTTAAATAAACGTATGACTTAATAACGTAATATGAGAAAAATGCGTCAGAATTTGCAGAATGGCTTCGCAACATGTTCACGCTTTCTAAATAGATGATGATGCCACGTAAAAGGAGCCAAGGGGTAATGCATGAAAAGGACCGTAAAGTATATCTTTTAGAACAGGGGAAGGCGCTCTGTTTATAACTATTCTGTGACTTGATACAAAGGCGTTCTAAAAATTTGGATTCAGCAATCAAGATCGAAAAAAAAAAAAAAAAAAAAAAAAATCTAGAACTTCTGGTTTAGATTCAGCAGCCAATGGAAAATGACGTCGGCAATTTCTTCTACACTTCGTTACGTAATTTCTCATTAAGCAAAAAAATATGTTCCATATTGTATGGCAGTCAAACCAACAATTAGGCATTCAAATATCACCTTCTTTCACCAAATTGACATGTGGCAGACATTAGACGTCCTTCCACAAGGACATCCAATGACTGTCTTTTAATTCCTGCTTTTACCAAGACATGTGCAATTATATTCCACGCTGGAAATGTGAGAATTCCGTTGCAAACGATTTCTCTAAGGAATTTACATTTTCTGCGTCAGAAGTTCTCATATTTTTAACCACCCCCCTTCTACCTACGCACTTTCTTCTTTGACAATTAAAGCCCACTACCAACCGATTTTTCGTTTTCGTTTCATTTTAATAAGTTCTGGTTTCGAATTATACACTATGAACATTTTTTTTCATTAAAATTTCAGAGTAAAATAATTATGAAGTAATTAGTTTTTAGAATAATTTTCTTTTTTAATCTATTCAGTGTAATTAGATTAATTTCATTTATGAATTCATAGAAAATTTCTTAAACATTTTTGTCCCCTTCTTTTGAACAGTGAAATACTTTGGGTCTATAGCAGAGGTGGCCAAACCACGGCCAGCCTTGAACATTTTTATGCTCCGCGAGATTTACCACACTTTTACAAAATATATTTATTTTATAATGGCCAAAGTGGTGAAGACTGGTGTATTAAAAAAAAATGCACGATTTGTGCATCTATGTGATCCAATTTGAGAAATCGGGCACAAAAAGTTGTTAGCGGTTTGGGTTCAACTTACATCTACGAATCGTTTTTGTTTTTTTCTAACATGAAATGGACCCAACACAAAACACACTCAAACAGAACGGGCGCAACACCCATTATGATGTGCAAATACCCAAATGGAGATTGATTTGCAAAAGCTGAGTGAAAGAGTGGAGAAACACATATTGCACTCGCCAAATAATTATTTTTGAAGGATTTCATTTTTTTTTTATTTCGTTTATATTTATATATTTTTATATTCCATTTTTTAGTGTTCTATATTTCTTTACAATGGGCCTGAATGGCCGAGTGGCTAGCGCTCTGGCGCTCGGTACTACAGGTTTCGGGTTCGAGTCCCGGCGGTGCCATGGTTGTTTGTAGTGGTTCGGAATCCACTTTAAAAAGTAGGTCCCGGTCTAATAGGATCGTAGAGCGTTTCGGGGGCTGTGTTACTTCCCGCGTCCGTGGCTTATCTTCAAGTTACACGCGCCCCCTGGGTAATGCAAAGTGAGTACGTCTCTGCAACACTAGCCTTAAGGCATCCAAAGACCAAGCTGTCTGTATTTGCCAACTGCATTAGAAAGAAAGAAGAAAAAAAATATTTCTTTACAATGTGCGTTTAGTATCATTATTATTATATTATTTATATTTACATGCAAGAATAATAGTAAACACAAAAATAATAACTCACTGTGTTTCAATATTTCACTCCCAAAAATGTCTACAGGAGGTCTAAATCTAATAGGGGGATATATAATTTTATATACGGACATCGGAGTGAGGATGCATTTCCAAAGCGGCCCGCAAGATCCTTTGGGTTGGCCACCCCTGTTTTAAACTAAGCAGCGAATGTTTTATTATAAGAATATAATAAAATATTTCTGTGGCATTGTGTCAGATGTCTCGTGCGATGAAAATCCGATAGTTTGCTGCCGGATTCATCCTAAAACAAAGCAAGGCGCCATTAAAAATCACTGAACTTAGAAAGTTGGCAAGAGTTCCAGTCGAAGTTCCGCTGGAATGTCAACAACCTCTGCGTCAGACGATTTTTCTGTACATGCCCAAACGATGTTGGGTTCCAGGGTTTTCGGGCGGATGTTCTTACGCGCTCTTTTCCTTCCCGTCATTCCCCCTTTTTCGAACGACGCAAAAGAAAGTTTTTCCTTACCTTTCGCAACCTTTCTTTATATAACAGCATTTTTTTTAAATGACACTCCTTTTACCGTCGCATTTTTTTTTTTTTTTTTTTTTTTTTCATACACTCATTGAATAGGATGTAAACAGATTGTTGGAAGGGTAATGAATGTCAAATGAAAAACGTCGCAAAAATTAAGTAAATAGACAGTGCTGCTCAGAGCCAGAAAAGCGCTTATGTGTCTGAGTTCTGTCGTTGGTAGCTGCTGACTTTTAAGAACCCTGCGTAATTTTCTACTGTGGCCAAAAAGTAAGACCCATTTTCAATTTAAAAATTCCCGGAGCTTATTGAATTTCAATTTTCTTTCTTCTTTTTTTAGATTGCTGCCACTGTCCTTGTGTGAAATTTGACGTGAAAATATTCATTAGTGTTTGAATTACGCTTGGGTTCGTGCGACGCTAAAACCGATTCCGGCGATTCTTGAAATGTCTGAATTAATCGAGCAAAGAACTTGCATCAAATTTTGTTTGCGGAAACGTATAGAATGTTGCAGAAGGCATTCAGTGAGCATTCCTGTATCGGAAAGAAATACTTAGAAGTGGTATAAACAGTTCAAAGAAGGCAGAGAACGCGTTGAAGACGAGCGCTCTGGTCGACCCTCCACCTCAACGGACGAAGTTCAGGTCAAAAATTAAAGATTGGGTGCTGGCAAATTGTAAAGGCAAAGGTGCTTCCTTAACTTTCTTTGTATAACAGCATTTTTTTTTAATAACACTCCCCTTTAACGTTGCAGTTTCCTTTTTTTTTTTTTTTTTTTTTTTTTTTTCCATACACTCATTGAATGGGATGTAAACAGATTGCTGGAAGGGTAATGAATGTCAAATGAAGAACGCCGCAAAATTTAAGTAAATAAACAGCGCTGTTCAGAGCCAGAAAAGCGCCTGGATTTTGTCGCTGCTTAATTTTAAGAACCCTATGTAATTTAGTTAGATATATAGGAATGCGAAAATCAAAAGTTTAGTTAATTTTGTCACTCTACGGTGATTTTATGCATATATTAGGCTAATGAGACCGGGACCTGTGGTTTAACGTGGATTTCGAACCACCAAAGAACACACATGCCACCGCCGGGATTCGAACCACGCCAAAAATTAATTATTCAGATACAGAAAATAGATATGAAAGAAACATTTTCATTTTAATATTCTCTGTAAGATCCAACAAATTAAACTTAACACTTTAAAATATAATTAAAAAGCGTATATATATATATTTTTTCTTCTAATGCAGCTGGCAAATAGACCATGATCTTTCGCCATAAAGGCTGCACCAATGTTACTCACTTTGCATTACCCAGGGGGCGTGTCACTTGATGGTAAGCCACGGACGCGGAGTAACAATGCCTCGCGGCGCTCTACGATCCTTGTTAGGACCGGGACCTACGGCTTAAAGTGGATTCCGAACCACTACAAACACCCATGGCAAAGTGGGGATTTAAACCCGATACCTGTGGTACCGAACGCCAGAGCGCTAGCCATTCGGCCATCAGGCCCCCAAAACGTATCATGATACTGTAAAAATATTTATGCTTACAAATTCAATGTTAACGACTGGACCAATAAGCATTCATTCTATTTCTTTGCCAAACAAAGGCAAAGGTTGTGTTTTGAGATGGAGTTCCTGGGAATTAAGAATTCCCCGTACCTCCGGTTACTTTAAATTTAAATAAACATTACTTATTGGTTATTGAATTACTGAAAATAAAATCATTAATTGTTAGTAAGGTTGTAATTAGGTGTGTCAGAATCTCAGGAGTTTTAAATATTTAAATCAAATATAATGGAATTAAAGAGAGTTTAATGTGGTATAAAATAATTAAATAAATCCTATGCTCATTGTTCTGAGATTAAGAGGCTAGATTTTAGGAATCTAGCCGTATACTTAACTCTAGTGAAGTAGGTAAAGGGTTAAAGGTAAAGAGAGGAGAGTAGGAGCAGCCATTGGTCATTCAGTCCCCTGTGGGGCGATTCTCATTGGAAGAAAGGTCGAAGTGCTAAACAACGTGGGAAGAGCTCGTCGCTTCTGATGGTCACAAAAATGTTTTAATCATTAGAAAATTTATATCAAAAATAGGTCTGAATTCTGCAGCTTAACTCGTACCATTTGGTCGCCAATTGTTTCATTTTGAAGCCGAAGGGTAGTGTTAGTATTCTATTTCAATAAGGCCCGCATTCAATATGACCATGGAGCAGTAACAAAGCAAAAGGCCCATCAATTGGAAGGGACAACATACTCCTCACGTCTTTTTCAGTCGTCACTGTCAAGAGTGACGTCACTTTGTTTACTTGGGAAAGCGATTTTTTATTGCACTGCTGTCTGGCTACTGGCAAAACAGCACCACTATTAAGTGCAGTAATAACGTCAAGTTAGGTGATACATCGGATGGAAGAAAATCGTGTGCGACACAGTACAGCTTTGCATATAAAATGCATTCATATATTTCTTCCCATTGAAACTAAACAGTCACAAAAACACTACTTTTAGAAGAAACTATTTCAGAATGGCAATTAATCAACACAATTCACCTTCTGTTAATTTTCCATTTCTAAAATTAGCCAACCTTTAAAATTGAATTTTGAAAACGGGTCATTTTTTTTTTTTTTTTTTTTTTTACAAAATTCTACAATTTTTCATTTTATAAAATGTTTCACTTTTACCTACGTGAAAAAAAAAAAAAAGAAGAAAATATTGATTACGTTGACGATCTTTTGTATTCAAAACACACTCAAAAACACGTGCTATTTATAGGAAAAATTTTAAAAAATAAATCAGAAAAAGGATTAATAAAAAAATGCATTGAAAAAATGTAGAAATCATTACAGCAGTGGTTGGAAATCAAGAAAACACCAGCATTCACTCTGAAATAAAATATCTTTTACACGATTCTGTGCTCATGGAATCGATGAATGAATGAGTGAATTGGATGACAACATTTTTTATCAATATTTATGCGCGCGGAACACATTCAATGTGTACCATGGAGCAGTCATAAAACAAAGACCGCTTCAGTTGGACAGGATACTTCCGACATATATAAACATACTCTTCACGTGACCTTCTTTCAATCTGCATTGTCAGGAGTGACGTCACTTTGTTTGCTTTCATCACAGAGGGAAAGCGATCTTTTATTGCATGTTTCGAGAAATGTGTGAAAGGAGATACTTTTCAGAAATACTTATCAGTTTTACTTATGTGTTACAATCAATGAATAGAGAATGTTAAAAACAGTTTGAATGTGCATACGCAATTCGTATCTCATGTATATCGTATCATAATGCAGCACGTTAGACACGTTTATTTTAATGCTCATCTATTGATCTAAACTTAATTCAGAATTGCGGCCTGATGGCCAATTATCTAGCGCTCTGTCTTTGGTACCACAGGCTTCAGGTTACCAAATCTTGGCGGTGGCATGGATGCTTGTGAGGGGTTCGGAATCCACGTTAAACTGTAGGTCCCGGTCTGATTAGTCCAAAGTGTGCACAACATGATGAAATAGCGACACACCAAACCATTCAGAATTAGTTTAAGACATGTATTTCAGGGACTAACGTCAGCAATGTTAACTTGGCGATTTTTGCCAAGTTTAAAGTTATTTTTTTCTTCATTGTTGGTCATTACTACTCTATGCTGTTGACGAGACGGGAGAAAAATATCTACTGCCATGCAACGATTTTCAAAGAAATGGTTTTTATTTAGCTGTCAATCAATGTCAATTTAATTTTCTACAAATTTGCCATTTACATTCTATTAATAAATTCTCTTGGGTAATATAGTATTTTATAATCTAGTGTTTATTTAGCACTTACGGAGAAAAGTGGAATTGTGTGGAAGGTAAACATCCCGTTTAAAGACGGAAACGGATGAATCGATTATTTTGTGAAAAAGTTGCTAATCGGACAGAACGCGGCACAAAAGTAGTCTTGAAATAAAGTTTTAATAGATAGCGAGAAAACAAAAATTTGACCATGAAATTTTAAATAGCAAGATTATTTTTATTGTAATTGAAAAATAACGTTCCCTTTCCCGCTTTTACACCGCTCTATTTGAATCCATTTGACTTAATCCGCCTGACAATTTTCCACATAATTCGGTGGTGGAACAAAATCATATTTCGATTACTCAGATTTCGAAGATTTTTATTGTATTTTTTTAATTCATGATTTAAATTTGTGCTCATCAACATGCTTTTGTATGTTGTTGTTGTTGTTTAAGTCTACTACCACACCACATCACTGTGCCTAGAGCCAAGTTGCCCCTTTACAGTTTGGGAATGATGTGGGCGAGATGAAATCTGACTGGGCTCTGCGACACTCTACGGTCCTATGAGACCGGGACCTACAGCTTAAAGTAGATTCCGAACCACTACAAACATCCATGACACTGCCGGGATTCGAACCCAAAATATGTGGTACTGAGAGCCAGAGCTCTAGACACCGGCCAACAAGTCAACTCGGAAATTAAAACAAAATGAAACAAAAATATGTCGAACTAAATATATCTGCAGCAAATACGACCCCATCAGTTGAAAACAATGTCAATCAGTCTAAAATTCTGTTATGAATTAGAAAATATTCGGATAAGTCTTCCGATTTTTCGCGGGCTCCGCTACCGTTATCTGGAGATTCCAATTAGCGGAGTAAGTAAGAAAAGAAAACCACGCACAAGCAGTTTCGGAAGTCGTGCCAGTGACCTTGGGGGTGTGGTCTTCCCAGAATACCCCGCGTCTCGACATGACGGAGCGAGAGACAGACGTCGTAACCTATTGAACTATTTTGATACATGTGGCCCGCTAACTCTTTTCATTGTGCTTTTTTCTCTCTTGGGACATTTTTTAAATACCTATTGAAGAAAGTAATGCGAACTAAAACTTTACTAGCTTGTTGCTTATCTTTGAGACATCCCGTTTTAATAAGATTTTTACTAGTGCAAAGAAGGAAGAGTTTTATGGGTATTTTGAACTGGGTTCAAGCTTTCGCTTGCCTACAATTAGAACGAAAGAATGTACTGTAATGAATATTTAGAAGCGAAATGTTCTTTTTTATAACGGAATTGAGAGTTTGTTCCTTTTTATAATTGAATTTGAAATCAATGATTCATTTTGATTTACATTATTAAAAAAAATTGTAGCATTTTTAATTGCTTATTAATGTTAAATATACTTTTTTACGGATGGGTGAACAAGATAAAAATAACACGTACAAATTCTAATGTTTTTAAATGCTTATTGACTCATACTTATTAAATACTTAATTTTAATGGGTATAATAACCATGTGTATTAGAACAAATTTTTGAACGCTATTTTCTAGAGCAGGGGTGGCCAATCGGCGGCGCGAATATTTTTCCGGCCCATGAGATTTTTCACACTTTTACAAAATATATTTATTTTATAGTGACCTAAATAGTGAAAACCAATGTATTAGAAAAATACATTTTAAATGCATCCTTATATTAAAAAATGAATGATCGAAATTAAGAACCTTGATTTCAAAATAATATTCTTGCGAATATAAGACAGATAGTGCCTGTTTTATGGATGAGTTTACAGTTATGAGTTCGCAGAATAATTAAATTATAGTCTGCGAACTCATGATGATTTTGACGCATCCAATATAGCAAGTTCTTTGTTTCACTTTAAGCGACTTCAGTGATCACTTCTAGATACACACAGTTGATAGCAGAGCAAACCAGAATCTTAGTTGAAGTTGTTAATGCTTTTGGTTCAATGTACACCTGCGAATTGTGATTACGATGTGGAAATACCCAAATGGAGATCGATTTGCAAAATCTAAATGAAAGAGTGGAGAAAACACATATCGCACTAGTCAAACACAATAAAAAAAATGAAATCTTTAAAAAATATTATTTTGTTTTATATTTAAATATTTCATTTTTAGTGTTATATATTTCTTTAAAATTTGTTTAGTATCATATTAATGTAGCATCTATGTTTACATGTAAGACAACATAAAAATAATAACTCATTCTGTTTCAATGTTTCGCTCCCAAAAAGTGTCTATAGTGGGTCTCAATCTAATAGTAATTTTAAATGCGGCCCGAGGAGTTAGGATGCATTTCCAAAGTGACCCACAAGATCATATGGAAGCAGAGCCCTCAATTAAATGGCGTTTACTACTATTTATTTTTTTTTCAAAGTCGTCATTGAATAGGGGAGGGGGAGAAACATTCCAAGTCTGTTTTGTCTATGTATCAAATATAAAATTGCTTGTTTTTTTAATTAACCGCATTGATTCTCAAACGAATCTCAATACAATTGGATGAGCAATGGGAAAAAGAGGTTAACCTACTTGCCTCATCAACACAATACAAGAGTGATTGCTATTGCTAGCACATTCCCTAGACACAACCGGAAAAGCAAGCTATTTATATGACTAACTTATCGACTCTCCTCAATATTTTTTTTTTTCATGCTTAAATATCTTACACCTTTAATGCATTATTCATTTTATTTAATTTTAATAATATTAAATAACAGATTTTTTTTTTTATCTAAAATTAAAACATTCAGTCAGTGCAAAATTTGCAAAAAAATGTAATAGTACTAAGTAAAAATGTAACAATGATCAACTAACGAATATTTAATTTCTAACCTTAAAAGTAATTAAAATAATTAAATATATTCATTGACTATAAAAAATATTCAAAAATTGTTACTGATATTATCTTTTAACTTTTCTTTTTTTTTTTCCTTGCCTTTCTACTGCCTATAATAATTCTATTATATTTTTATAAGCTATTTAAATAAATAATTATTTATTTATATATTTATACATACAATTATTATATTATTTATTTATATATTATATAATTTATTATATAATTATATTAATTTATTTAGAATAATTAAATAAAATAAAAATATTAATATATTTTTTATTCCTTGCTGTTAAATAAATTAAAAATTATTATTAATAAGAAATTTTACAATTAAAATTAAAAAAATTTATTTTCAAATTGCTGAACTGCACATTCTTATTTATTTTTAAAATTCAAATTCTTTATTATTATCCATTTAAAAATAGCATTCAAAATTAAAGATGTTTTAAAATTTAGAAATGCATTAATTATCTGTGTGTGTGTGTGCGAGTGTGTGTGCATTAAACTATCTGGAGTAAGATTAATGAAGTTCTGTTCATCAAGACAGTTAATAACTTCATTGAATGTTATGAAAGAACATGTGTTAATCTTCATTTGACAGGAAAATTCTCAATGCTTACAAATTCATTTTCTTCACAAAATTTACAAACTTAAATTACCATTTCGTTAACCCAATATTTATAAAACCTTCTTTCATTCTCACAAAAACTTATGAATAATCTTTTAATCGAATCTTTGTTTGTTATTTAAATGAAAATACTTAGTTAATTAAACAAAAGATGGCCTCAAATATATCCTATTTGTAATGATGTTTTATATATAACATATAGTAATATAGATTTCTGCACATTTTAAATAGTATGAATCATTGAATTAATAAATAAAAGTACTTCCCATCATGAAAAAAATTCACTCCACTATAAACAATAAATAGAACACTTTATAATGTTGATTGAATAAAAATATTTCAACAAGGTGTGTATAGTGTATGATATAGCAAAATTGTGTGCGTATGTATATGTGTATGTGTATGTGCGAGTGAGTGTGCGAGTGTATGTGTATGTGCGAGTGAGTGTGTGTGAGTATGAGACATGTGTGTACATATGCATGAGTGTATGTGTATAAAATTTCATATTTAATTTCTAAAGCTATAATAAATTTTAAAAGAGAAAAAAAAAATACCAGTTCAAAAAAATTTTCTGTAAAATATAATCTTTAACTTAACATGTTTTTCCAAACTTAAGTGATAAGTATACATACATATCCAACATATTAAAAAGAACCGAATTTTTTTATTATTAAATTGATTAATAAAATTGCAAACAAAAAAGCTCTAGCAGAAAAATGCCATATTTTTAAATTTAAGCTACGATTTTATTTCCAAAGAAAAAGTTTAAAACCAAAATAAAACTATCTAGTCAGTAATTTTTCCTTAATATAAAACAAAAAAATTTTATATTAAATATTAAGCCATTCCTTATCAAATTATAAAAAGCCATGCTTAGGCTAAGAGCATCATTCATATACAACCAATTTCATATGACTACAGCATTTTATAAAATTTAATGGATAATCTGGTATACAATAAATTATCTAAATATCTGGAGTTTTTATCTTTAATTGTATATGCCACAATTTAAAGATAAAACACTTTCTGTCAAACAAACCAAAAAGAATTAGATTATAACAAAAATGCAATTCAGTGTGTTTAATATTAAAATATATATAATAACGTATATTTCAATGTATTATTTTGTATGAAAATATTTAATATTTCTAATGCATAAGTTTAATTTTAAATGACAAAATAAATGCTCAATCAACAATGATTATCCTTACATAAACTTATAATTTCATTCATTCATTAATTTTTATATATTTAAAGGTCCAACAATGTAAAATTTGAAGCAAAATCCACAGAAATCATTACAGGAACTGATAAATTGGGCAAAGATATTAGGTAATAGAAAGTGGGTTGTTAGCAAAAGATCACAAAATGAAACTTAAACAAGACAAAATATTTTGAACATTTTAAAATAATATTTTTGTTTTTTCTATAGTAAATTGTTCATACTATGTTTTTGATTAAAGAAAAATAAACATGAGAATTGTTTTTTTTTTAAATTTAGCGAAATCTAAAAAAAAAAATAATTGCAAATTTCTTTAGCCACAAATATAGACAATATAATTTGAAAACAATAAAAGCAGTTAAAGCAAAAAATAATAAATTGCAACAAAGCAATTCTCAAAAAAAAAAAAAAATTGTAAGTTGTATAATTGTAAAATGTTATCACTGTGAACTTGTAATATCATAAGCAATAAAATTAAATTCAAAAATAATCCTGTCTATCAATTAATAAATGGTAAATTATATTGTATTTAAATACAAGAAATAAATAAAAAATATGATTTCATTGAAAGAAAAAAATGCAAAAATATTATACATTAAATATGTTGGAAATGTTAACGTTAATAATGCAAACTACGATAACAAAAACGAAAAGAGAAAATAGATTTGATTTGCAATTCGATTTTGATTCGTAGAATCGACGCTATTTCGCAAAAATAAGCTTTCGAAAGAATGTACTCAAAGCGGCAATCATTCTGGAAAAATAACAAGCAAGAAGTAATAAAAATTTTCTACATCGAATTCTTAGAAAATTGTATAAAGAAATCAAAAGTGATTAACAGGATATGTTATTTTTGTCATATCAAGATTAATTGGATTTAAAGGGTTAAAGACGTACACGCATAACTTATTTAAATTCATATTTAGTGCGAGCTAAAACACCGGATACATTAAAAAAGGAATTAATCTAAAAACAAAATTAAAAACCAGTAATGTCGGTGGAAATCAGCATAATAATCGACGTTCTAACAACTTTAAAATGCATTCCAAACCAGAAATTAAAATGGCCATTTCTGTCACAACGAAATACATACAAAATGGTCGGTAAAAATGCCACATAGATAATATATAAATCCTTTTAATCATAAAATCAATGTTCAAAAAAGTTTCAAAATAGAATAATGTTTTATTAAAAAAGAAAAATAAATGGTATATGAAATTAAAGTTGATGCTATGATTCACACATAATAAACGAATATGTATACGAACAGCAACTAAAGAACTTATTTATACATTTCTACAACTTGGATATTTTTGAAAATATATAAAAATAAGAAATAATTGCACTCAAATACAAAAATATTTATATTTTTACCTCAATAGACGTTTTAAAATTTATGCTAAGATACTGAATAATACAAAATGATATAATATGATGCAGAAAAAAAAACATCAGAACAAATCGAAATTAAGAATCTATATTAATATCTATGGTGGACATTTTGAAATAAGAACATTCACTCCAAAAATAAATACACAATAAAGAATAAATAAACGAATATAATTTTTCAATAATGGTTTATTTCAATATTTTCCATAAATGAGTGTTATTTTTCATTGTGTTATCATTTTGAAAAAAAAAATTAAAAAACACAGGGATATTCAAACAGAATAAAAGATTCGTAATCTCACCCCTCCCCTTCAATACAGAAGTTTTTGTTCTAGAACATTTCAACAAAATGAAACCGAAAGAAAAAAAAAAAATATATTCTAAATTTTTTTTGTACCCTTTAGTAGAGAAATTTTGTTGTAGATCATTTAATAAGAACATTCACTCCAAAAATAAATACACAATGAAGAAGAATAAATAAATAACGACATTCATTGTGCCAGGATCGGTAATTCAATTAAATTTTTAAAAAATATTCTTAGAACACGGAGAAATTTGATATTCAAACAAAGCAAAAAAGATTCTGAAATTTTTTTCCCCCTTTTAATCGAAAAGTTTTGTTCTAGATCATTTTTTTCACAAAATGGTACAGAAAGAACAAAAGATTCTTAATTTTTTTCCCCTTTTTATTGAGAATATTTGTTCTAGATCATTCTTTCACAAAAATAGTTCCGAAAGAACACAGTCGAACAAGTAAGAGATTCGAAAATCCCTCCAAACTCACCTTCTGGTTGTTCTCCACCAGGTAATCGTAGGAGGACAGTTTGAGAACCATGAGGGCCCGGATCAGCTCCCACGTGGTTTTGCTCTTGTAGGCATTTTTGGTGTTCTCGAACTTCAGGTCGAGCTCGTCCTTCTGGTACTTCACCCCTTCCACGTCGTCCGCGGAAGCGACCACGGACGCCGAGGTGGACTTGGCGCGAAGAAAATGTTCTTTCTGCAGCTCATTTCGAAGAGGGCGGTGGAGGAATCGGGGGTTGGATTTCTGCAAGGAGAAAACGAAAGCACGTGCGGCCATCGAAGAGTCGGAGAACACTTATGAGGTGGCGATGGGCCCCAAGCGGGGTGCTTGCCGCTGCCTCACTCTCTGCCCACTCTCTGCGTTAATGAGATGCGCAGTTCGTCGAAAAAAGTGAATACTTGCGCATGCGCAATAAGTATTCAGAAACTTAGATCGTGCCAATTGTTTCATTACGAAACCAGACGTCGACGAGGTATGAGTTGGTTAACTATGGCCGTAATGCGAACGGAGACTGAAAGAATGTCACGATTTATTCTAAATTTTTGGTAAACAGGATGATAAAAGAAAACCAAGTACTCGTAAAATATTATTTTAAATTTTTTCGAACAGGGGTGGCCAACCCGCGGCCCGCCTTGAAAATTTTTCCGGCCCCTGAAATGTATTATACTAAATATATTATTATTTTATAATGGCCAAATTAGTGAAAACCAATTCATTAAAAAAATACAGTATGTGTGTGCATCCATATACTCAAAAATGAACTGTCGAAAGGATTAGAAAAAAGCAACTTTGATTTTAAAATAATAGTCTTGCGAATAGAGGACAAATAGTGTCTGTTTTATTGATTACTAGTTATGAGTTCGCAGAATAATTAAATTATAGTCTGCGCATCAATTTGCAAAAAGCTAAGGGGAAGAAATATCGCACCAGTAAAATAAATATTTTTTAATGAATTCATTTTTTTTTTTTTATTTCAGTTTATATGTTTCATTGTGAGTGTTCTGTATTTCTTTACAATGTGCGTTTAGTATCATTATTATTCTTACAGTATCTATGTTCACATGTAAGAATAATAGTAAACACTATAATTATAACTCATTGTGTTTCAATGTTTCACTCCCAAAAATCGTCTATAGTGGGTTCTCAATCAAATAAGGTGATCTATAATTTGAGATGCTGCGCGCGGAGTTAGGAGGCATTTCCAAAGTGGCCCGCAAGATCATTTGGGTTGACAACCCCTGGTATAAAGTATCCTTTTTAATTTCCTGACAATATTGGCATATATATATATATTGTGAGATATTTTTCTTTTATTTCAACAGAAATCCATGAAAAATATAATTGATCTTTGTGTCAGAATGAATATATTGCAAAAAGTCTTTTCTCTCTTACCTTCTCAAGACGTCAATCTTTTGCTCCTGGTGCATTTAAGGCATGTGCTGAAAGTATCAGACTCTCTTTGAACGCGATATCTTTTAAAATATACACAAATGATAACTTTACTTTAATTTAAAATCGACCAATTGCTGTTTTAAACGTCAATTTTTCTGAATAGCCTGCTTTTAAATTATATAATTGAAAATAATACAAGTTTTAACAGCCATGATTTCTATGCGTAGACTAGGATGTTACAGTAGACTAGGATTTTTAACGTAATCAAAATAATAGTCCACAGAAATGGGAACGACAGAGTCCTCGCCAATATTTTTGGCGAAAATACCTTGGCGTGAAATGTTATAAAACTCTTTTCAAATCCTACGCCCTGTTAATATGACATCATTCGCCACTAGAAAAGAAGACGTTGCCACGGTTTGAATCGAATACCATTAAAAATGGCACTTTTCGTCATGTTCTCACTGAAAGATGTTCTCTCTCTCTCTCTCTTCGCACTTTTCCGACCTACATATTTGTCATACTTTTCTAGCATAGACACGGTTATTTTTGTTGGGTTTCGAATCATTTTATTTCTCTTCTGGAACCTAAAGTTTTAGCCTTGTGGTTCTTAAAATAAGGGTACCCATACGCAAGACTTTGGTTTGGTTTGTCGCTCTACTGTAATTTTTTTTCACACTATGGGCTAATTAGATCGGGACCTACTGTTTAACATGGATTCCAAACCACTACTACGCCACACCACATCACTGTGCCTAGAGCTGAGTTACCCCTATACAGTTTTGGAAAGATGTGGATGAGAGAAGTCTGATTGGCCTCTGTGACGCTCTACGGTCATAGGAGACCGGAACCTACGGCTTAAAGAGTATTTCGAATCACTCCAAACATCCATGGCACCACCGGGATTAGAACCCAAAACATGTGGTACAGAGCGTTAGCCATCAAAAAAGTAAATCAAACATGTAAATTATGACCTTACGTTAATTTGAAATCTAAATGAAAAATCGATCAATTGCTATTTTTTTAATTATTATTTTTTTTATAAAAGTCCAATTTTTACTGAGTAGCTTGCTTTGAAATTGTATCATTTAAAGTAATACAAGTTTTAAGAGCCATGAATTTCATTCCTATGCGTCATAATCGACTAGGATTTTCACCGAAATCAAAATATTCGCACAGTCGACAGAATTGGGAACAGCACAGTTTTCATCAATCTTTCTGGCGAAAATACCTTGGCGTGAAATGATTTAAAAGAGTCAAAATGTTACGCCCTGTTAAAATGACATCATTCGACAGGGGGAAAACACGACGTTGCCACGGTTGGAATCGAACACTTCTAAAAATGAGCCAAATAAGCAAAAACACCACAAAAAAAAATGCCAAATAAAAATAAACACCGCCATGTTCCCAATGAACGGATTTTCCGAACTTGCGATTTGTCGTACGTTTTCAGCATAGGCACAGTTATTTTAATTAAACCCATATTATTTCTTTTCGGAACCTAACGTGTTATCCCTGCGATTCTTTAAAATAAGTGTACCTATACATGGTAATTTCTTTTGCACACTTTAGGTTCATTAGACAGGGACCTACAGCTTAGCGTGGATTCCGAACCACCCACATACATCCATGGCACAGCCAGGATTCGAAACTGAAGTCCGCTAGCCAACTGACCTGCCAGGCTGCTATACACAAGGAAGTAAAAAAATTTCAGAAAACATGGAAAAAAATTACAAAAACATAGAGACTTGGGATGATTAGAACAAAAAGTGTAAAAAGGATCTCGCATCGAAAGTCAGGCTGCCTGCTGGGGAGTTCTTTTCCCATCATATGACACGAAAATGCGGGATAGTTACTCCTAAGCCGCCTTCCTGAAGTCTCTCTTCACCAGTCAGTGGATTGTTCCTGGGATATTTAAGTGGTACATGAGGTCCACCGATGATGTTTGGGAGAGTGGTAAAAAAAGGATATCTATTAAGTGAGTCCAAATACTATACCTTTAAAGTTATAAAAATATACTTTTATAAAAAAAAAAAAAGTTATTAATTATTAATTTTTTGAAAAAAACTTTTATAGATACAGGAGTTCACATTCTTTTAAATCCATTAGTAAAGATCATCACCTTGGTGGGTCAAGGCCGTCTGCTCTCTGACAGATTTCGAGACAGGAGATAGTTTCTTCTTACGGGGTAGGGTTGTCAGCCCTACGCCCAACGCTCTACCCTCTGGCCCTCGGCCGGGTTCGAGTCCCGGTGGTGCCATAGACGTTTGTAGTGGTTCGGAATCCACTTTAAACCGTAGGTCTCGGTCTCATATGACCGTAGAGTGTTACAAAGCCCAATCAGGCGTCTCTCACCCACATCCTTCCCAAACTGTAAAGGGACAACCTCAGCTCTAGGCACAGTGTTGGGCTGTTGTGCAATAGTAGTAGTAATAGTCATATTGGTCCGGGGCCTACGGTTTAAAGGGGACCCCGAACCATTACAAACTTCCATGGCACCGCCATGACTCGAACCCAGAGAGCTAGTCACTCGGCCATCAGGCCAGTAAAGATCATTAAGGGTGGTCGGTAAAATTTGATTCAGGCCGATTATTATTAAAATTATTTGGCCGACTCTCCACTTCCGGTTTGTAAGCATTATCGTCTATTTCATCTATTTTTTTAGTTCTTATTATTATCGACACATATCTTATCCAAGATGGGGTTTTTTTACAATTATATAATAAAATACGGGCCTGAATGGCCGAGTGGCTAGCGCTCTGGCTCTCGGTACCACAGGTTTCGGGTTCGAGTCCCGGTGGTGCCATGGATGTTTGTAGTGGTTCGGAATCCATTTTAACCCGTAGGTCCCGGTCTAATAGGATCGTAGAGCGTTGCGGGGGCATTGTTACTACGCGTCCGGGGCTTATCTTCAAGTTACACGCGCCCCCTGGGTAATGCAAAGTGAGTAACGACTGTGCAGCGCTTGTCTTAATGCATCCAAGACCAAGCTGTCTAAGTGTTTGCCAGCTGCATTAGAAAGAAAAAAATAATAATAATAATAAAATAAAATACAGACTTCATAAAATTTTGTTTCTTATTTTTGATAGGTGTCGCTGAAATTTGTTTTAATTTAATAGGGGGTCAGGAATAAAAAAAAAAAATGTTTAAGAACCCTTAACAGTTTAAGTACAACATTAAACCCAATTATTAAACCATTAAATTAAGTACAACCTAATTTTAATTTCATTTTGCTTATCGGCTTTAACCAAAGGTAATTCCAAAAGAGAGATATCCATTAAACATCGAATAACTCATAGAGCAAAAACAGGATTTCTGTACATTGTTTCAAAATACTTTCAACGTAAAGGACTGCAAAACAATACTTCAATAGGACAACATTCCAACAGATTGCAATTGGATGCGAAACAACACTTCCGTATACAATTCCGAAAAATGACTTGATTGCAAGTCAGGCCACGCATGCGCGAATCAGACGTCATTTCCGTTTAGTTAACGGAAATGACGTCTGATTCGCTGAGTCTGAAATGATTTTTTGTTTTCTGCGGGACACGTTTAAAAGTGAGTTTCAACATAAAGCAGATACTGCAAATAAATTATTTAAAAAATTAAATTTTTTAATTAATTTATTTTAATTAAAATTGAGTGCAATTAATTTGTTTTTGCACAGAAACAGACTTGAATGTAATATTTAAATTTTAGTATTAATTACATTAATTAATTTAATTAAATTTTAATATTAAATAATTTAATTTGAACATTAATTAATTTAAATTAAATTTTAATATAATATTAAAATCTTTAAATTTATTACTTTTATTAATATTATGTCATTTTCTTTTTAATTTTTCAATTGCTTCTATTAGCCCACACTCTCCCTATATATATCTTGTTGAAATTTTCAATCGTTCACAAAATACTTTTTTATTCATCCGCTCAAGTTCAAATACATTTTTTTTTAAACTTGAAGTGGATGGCACTCGATGTTAACACGGTTTTTCAAATATTAATTCATTCATTAAATTTAATTAATCAATTTTAGTTTTTTTTAGATTTAAGTTGCATATATCTACCCATAGATGGCGCCACATAAACTTAAAAAAATGAATGAAAATTATTTATAAAGGGCTTTCTGCAATAGAGTGAAAAGAAAAGTAGGAATTGACTTTATTTTTTTTTATATATATATTACTTGTTTTCCGTAAAAATATGCCAAATGTGTTCTGTACAAAGAGGAAATTCAACGACCTTAGCATCAAGCTTAATAACCATTTTGTTTAAGCTATCAATCTTTCGCGAAGCTACTAGAAAAGACCCGAAAGACACGAGATAGCACAAAACAAACAAAATAGGATTTGTTTAAATTGTTTAGTAACTTCTATAAAAGGCTCTCATAATAAAAATCGGTATATTCATCATCATCATCATTGCCGCAACAGCCCCATGGCGGGCTAAGACAGTCTGCCTACTGGCAGATTTCAAAACATGAGATGGTTTCTTTATACGGAGTAAGGTTGTCGTAAACTTGTTTTATTTTCATTTTATGTAATTTTGATTTTAATTCATTTGTTCTTAATTTCTCCTAAATTTTTAATATTTTTTTGTTAATTCTTAATTATTTATTCATTATTATTATTATTATTATTTTTTTTTTTTTTAGCATTGTCAACGGAATATTAATTGTACCTATAGCTTTAGCTTTTTCGATCTCTTGCTTTAATTGTTGTCAAGCAGTTTTTCTTAAATTCTTTGATTTTCTTTTTAATTGCTACTCTACAATTTAAGCTGCTTCAATAGGGTAGATATTTTAACTAACTTTAAGATGTTGAGGTTTTCGCGGTTCTTAAAACCACATAGGAACTCCGTAACAGATACGCCCGTTGCCCCAGCCCTACGTCCAACGCTCTAAAGTCATATGAGACCGGGACCTACTGTTTAAATTGGATTCCGAACCACTGGAAACATCCATGACTCACGCCGGGGTTCGAACTCAAAGTCAGTGGTACCGAGCACTACAGGGCTAGTCACTCGGCCAGCAGGCCCCATAATGGATATATATTAATTTGCAAAAGGGCTTGCAATTAATTTTTCTTATTAAAATTGAGAGTTTTGATTCAATTGTATTCTTGAAAATAATTGGTTTAAAGCAGGCTATGGAGGAGTTGGCCAACAAATTTCAGACTTCTGAATGTAATTTTTTACTTTTACTGATTCTGCACTGTAATTTTATGTACTACAATTTTTAATAATGATTTTACAAAAATGTGTAAAATAAATTGAATGATTTTATTGAACTCCTATATCTGTAAAAAAAGTTTTTGCATTAACAAAGTATTTTTTAATATTTTGTTGTTGTTTCTTATCTCACTTGGCAGATAGCAACATCTAACGGAAACGGAAATACCTGTTTCGGATACCAATGCGGTAAATATACCCCGCAAACCTCCACATAATCATTAATATAGTTAAATTTTCATTCTTGAAATTACATCGTGAATTTAGATAAAAAAAAAATTACGCTATTAATTTAAATGATAAAAAGAAAGAAGCAATTTAAGTTAAGTTACTCAATTAGGAGTCGGTAACACGTTTCCCCGCGGACGGTCAGTGAATTAATGAAAAATAAATTAAATTTAGAATTTAAAATAAATACAATAGAAATTAAAGCATCAACTTCTTAAGAATTTTAGATATCATTAAGAAAAAAAAAATTCCGATAGCCAATATTTGTGTTAGTTTTGCATATTGTAGCAATAAATTAAAATTTAAGGAGCCAAATAGTTACCTTAGATTTGCAATTTAGCTATTTTGAGTTCCAAGAATTCTTTTAGACCGGGGAAGGACTCAAACGTCGCATCGTAAATAGCTCTAGGTCTTTGCAACATCTAGATCCAGTCCAAGAACCCGTGTGGTCTCGTGGAAGGTGGGAAAGGGGGAAGTAGTTTATGTTGTGATGGAGCACCCGTAGGTAGAAGTCTGACTTCGCTCCGTGACACTGAAGAAGGAGAACAGTGCCTTCATGGAAGACTTTTTTAAGGCGTACTACCTAGCATTTGCTTATCGCATGGGAGAAAACCCGGAAAACTTTCCCCAGGTAGTTTGACTCACGAGGCAAGATGCTGATCGTCACAACGGCCATCGAGCCTCCTCGTTTTCTGAAACAGTGCCCACAATAAAGCCGCTCCGCCAGCGGATGGAACCTCCGCCCTAGTGTTCACCAGTGACGCGCGTTACACACTGAACCACGAGTCGGGCTTTTACTGTTTTAAAGTGGGGTATTAGTACTCACTTAAAAATACCTTCGTACCCTCAATTTGCTTACAATTAAATGTACACCCTATAAAAATAGCAATATTATATGAACTGGTAGTAAAACATTATAGAATAGAAGTAGAAAAACAAAAGAAAATGATACATTTTAATCATAAAGATGCATTACTTGTAAATATATTATTTTTTTCTTAATAATAGAATATCTCCAATAAGATCTTTTATTCATTGTGGTTCCAAGATAGCTCTTGATAAGACTCAGCGCTGAGAAAAGTCTCTCGACACTTAATTGCAGGCCTGATTGCCAATTAGCTAACTCTCTGGCCTTTGGTACCACAGGCTTCAGGTTCGGATCCTCGCGGTTTATAAGTGGTTCGGTAGGTTCCGGTCTAATTAACCCCAAAGTGTGTACAAATGACCATAGAGCGATAAACCAAACCAAACCCAGCACATTATCAATATACTGTTAATCAGTCAGAGTCTTTGCTACAGGTTGTATTATGGAAGGATACAATTGAATTGTCTCTTAACGTTTCATTTTAACATTAATTCGTAGAATGTTCCAAAAATAAAAGTTATTTTTATAAAAGACTCGGGAGACTGATTTTTATACCGATTCCACAAAAAAAAAAAAAAATTTCGACTCCAACTCTTTACCGCTGTTTTAAAGTCTACTCACAAAAAAAAAAAAAAAAAAAAAAAAAAATTAAGTCAATTCCTACTTTTTAAGTTGAAATTTTCCTCTTACATCTGGCGCCATCTATTGGTAGATACATGCAACTTAAACAAAAAAAAAAAAAACCTAAAATTAATTAATTAAATTGAATGACTGAATTAATATTTTAAAAACTGTATTCACATCCAGTGTCTTCCACTACAAATTTAAAAAAAATGTACTTGAACTTGAGTGGAGGAATAATTATTAACGATTGAAAATGTGAACAAGATATATGTAGGAAGAGTGTGAACTAATAGAAGGTATTGAAAAAACCTGTTCATGAGTTCAGTTAAAATATTTCGTATTTTTTTGCTCGATATAAAATTCTCTCCTAACCTTCCGCTAAGATGTCGATAGTTAACTAGAGTCTGGTGACAAAGCGACGCTTTTTAGTGACCGTCACCCGCCTATGTGTAGTTGAACCGGCCGGAACTGGTTATGTGACGTGTCGACCGGAAAAGACTTTCCTTTTTTAACCCTTTAAATAAATCGTTTGTCGGAATACATCTATTAAACCGGCGCTTCTTTTTGTCCATCATGAGGTTTTTGACACCAACTTAAGAATAGTAAGCATTCGTGTGAATGTTTAGACCAGGGGTGGCCAACCCAGATGATCTTGCGGACCACTTTGGAAAGGCATCCTAACTCCGTGGGTCGCATATAAAATTTTATATCCCCTATTAGATTGAGACCCACTACAGACATTTTTTAGGAGAGAAAAATTGAAACTGAATGAGTTATTATTGTTGTGTTTATTTTTATTCTTGCATGTGAACATAGATAATATAATGATAATGATACTAAACTCACATCGTAAAGAACTATATAACACTAAAATCCCCATCTTCACCTTCATTTGGCGCTCTGATGGCTAATTGGCTAGTTCTCTGGCCTGTGGTACCACAGACTCCATATTCGAATTCTGGAGGTGGCAAGGATGTTTGTGAGTGGCTAGGAATCCGTTAAACTATAGGTCCCAGTCTATTTGGAAAAAGACCGTATGATTGTAGAGCGATAAACCAAACCAACAGGTCTTGCTCAACACCCTCCTGGTGGGAGATTCCGAAACAGGAGATGTTTTTTTTTCTTTTTACGGGGTATGGTTGTTGACTTCATGTCTAACTTTCTACAGTCATATTAGACATGGGCTGGTTTAACATGGATTCCGAATCTCTATAAACACCCATGACACCGCCGGAACTCGAATCGAAACCTGTGGCATCGAGTTATGTCTTACCATCTAATAAATCAACTTAAAATGAATTCCAAAAGGATTCTTCAAATGAACTAAGCCGGATGGATTGCTATAAACATTGTTTTTCTTTGGTAGAGAAATGAATGAAATGTATTCACGTATCGCCAGTTTGGCTGCATGGTTTTTTTTTTCTCCCTTTGGAAAGGCAACTCTGCTGCAGCACATTACATCCAACAGTACTGAGAGACTTTGTTCAGCACTGAGGATAGGGGCCTGAATGGCCGAGTGGCTACCGCTCTGGCTCCCGACACCACAGGTTTCGCATTCGAGTCCCGGCGGTGCCATGGATGTTGGTCGTTCGGAATCCTCTTTTACCCTGTCTCATATGACTCTAAGAGTGTCACAGAGCTCAATCAGACTTCACATCCTTCCCAAACTGCACTCAGCTCTAGGCACAATGATGTGGTGTGGTGTGGTAGTAGTAGTAGCACTGAGGACTATAAAAAGCTCTCTTGGATCCACAGTGAAGGAAGAAAGTATTCCGTTATTAAGGACAAGAAAAGATATGTATTACAAAGGAAGCCTATTTAGGATTAAAAACCATTTTCTTTTACTCGATGCACTAATTAGTAGTTGTTGTTTTTACTTTGTTTTGCTTTTTAAATTAGTACTTTTACTTTTTTATGCATAGGACCTGAATGGCCGAGTGGCTAGCTCTCTGGCGCTCGATACCACAGGTTTCGGGTTCGAGTCCCGGCGGTGCCAAGGATGTTTGTTGGTCGTTCGGAATCCTCTTCAAATCGTAGGTCCCGGTCCTAATAGGATCGTAGAGCGCTGCGGGGGCATTGTTACTCCACGTCCGTGGCTTATCTTCAAGTGACACGCGCCCCCTGGGTAATGGAAAGTGAGTACGTCTGTGCAGCACTTGCCTTAAGGCATCCCAAAGACCAAGCTGTCTAAGTGTTTGCCAGCTGCATTAGAAAGAAAACAAAAACTTTTATATGCATTTTCTGTAGACAAATTTAGAGTGCATGGAAATCTTTTAAGTGAGTGCAAATACTACACATTTAAAGATGCAAAAAAAAAAAAAAAAAAAAAAAAAATAACAATAATTAACAAATAAATAATACTTTGTTAAGGTAAAAATTGTTTTTATAGATATACGAGTTCAATACAAATCATTGAGCTTATTTCGAAAATTTTACGAAAATCATTTGTGTAGATCATAGTACCCAAAATTATGGGATAGAGTAGAGAATCTCTTTAGATCCGGAAAAAAAAAAAAAAAAAAAAAAAGACTTCACTCTTTCATTCAGATCGAACAATTTTTGACCGACTGCCCTCCCCCGATTTTAAGTCGTATTGTATAATGACGCAATCTGTCTTTTGTTGATTTCTGTCTCTTTTTTGTTTTTCATTGAATTTTTCGCTGATGGTGCTGGTGCAAAAGCAAATCTGGCGTGGCATCTAGGGTGCAGTAATAGATCTGAGTTGGCGATAAGACAAAAATCTCTTGAAGTCGAATTCTAGTACAGTCTGAGCACAAACTTGCATCTAAACACAAATAAAAGCAAGATGCAGTAAAAAGAAAATACACTTGCTATATTTATTTAATCGAACGTCTGCAATTATTCACATCTCAAAAAATATTCCTCAATTAGGGTAAAAATGAACCATTTTGCTCACAAAATTCCGAAATGTTTCGTTTTCCTAAAAATTTTAATTTTAACTCTCACAAAATTTTTTACAAAAATAAGAAGAAAAAGAAATATAAAAAAATATTTGAAGATAAAAAAAAAGAAAAGAAAATATTGTTTACGTTCAATATTTTCCAAAGCCAAATTATACTGGGGCCTGATGGCCTAATGTCTCAGCTCTCTGGCACTCGGTGACACAGGGTTCGAGTCCCGGCGGTGCCGTAGAATGTAACAGAGCCCAATCAGGCTTCTTCTCACCCACATCCTTCCCAAACTGTAAAGGGGCAACTCAGCTCTAGGCGCAGTGATGTGATGTGGTGTGGTGTAGTAGTGGTACTGAAAACACACTAGAATAAAGAAAACTTGTAATCCAAAATTGAAAAAAAAAAAAAATATTCGAAGGAGATTAATTAAAAAAAAAGGTAAATAAAAGAAGAAATAAAAAAATGACCCTTTATTAATTCTGCAGATTTAGGTTGGATGGCGCCCTAGGCCCAAGTTAATTTGACGCCCTTATAAAATAATAATAATACGAATGGTAATAAGGGATTCGAATTAAATTGAGGTATTGAATTTAGTCATGAATTAAATATATATAGTTGGTATAACAATTAAACATAAAATTTAGAATTAATTGCTTTTAATTAAGAAATAAATCACATCTATTTAATTGATCATAGTATACTATATTTGTTTCATGCTTTCATCCGTGCGAAAGTATCAACGACACCCCCATACTTAACTTATTGTGTTCCAATGTTTAATAATGCAAGCGCATTGAGCCTATCTTGCTTCATACCTGCACGTAAATAATGTTTCGCTCTTTTCAGGGTGGAAAACGATCTTTCTCCATATCAATTTGTTGCAGGAATACTTAGATGAATACTCAAAGGAATGCCTATATTTGGATATATATTGCAGAGATCACGTGAATGTAAGAATTCGTTTATTTTTGATGCACAGCTTATATCTATACTTTTTTTTGTATTGTTAAAATTTTACTACTTACACCAGGAATGGGCAAACTACTGCCCGCGTAGTTCTACTGCCGGAAGGTTCTATCCGGCCCGTGGATAGAATTTTAATTTACCGGTCCGAAGCAAATTAAAAGAAATATATATTTATATATTATATATCCATCTCCTTTTCTACTTTGATTAAATATTATTTTTTTTTTCTTCCTTTTTTTCAAAGGAAACATAATTGTATATCTTTACCATGCCTTTCAACGTAAATTGTGAAGCAGTGATGTCAGATTTGCAGGTTGAATGAATTGAATTGCAAACTAACAACCATCTCAAGCAGTTGTTTCTAAATATGCCAAAGTTAGAGTTTTACAAATAGTTATCGAAAGTAGGTTTGCCAAATTTAATATCTCACGCTCAGAAAATCATTGCTATGTTTGCTTCATTTTATATATGTGACACAAGTGTTTTCAATTATGAATCTTAGAAAGAATTATTTCAGAAGTAGACTGACAGATGAGCATTTAGCCTCGTTCCTTAGAATCAGTACATCTCATTTCGAACCTCACTATAAGAAACTTTTAAAAATGAAATCGCAAATTCATTCATCTCATTAACATATTTGAATTGTAATACTTATATATTGTTTTTAAAATTTTAGAAAAATTTACCTTGGCCCGCCAAAACGGGTTCCCCCGATTTTTGGCCCATGACCGGAAAGGTTTGTCCATCCCTGACTTACACGATTCATTATTTTAAAAAATAGTTATACCCTTTAAATTTTGACATCATGAGATTGTCAGAGAAAAAAAAAGAAGCATTCAAATTCGGTCTTACAGAGGATAAAAACAAAATCGATTTTAAATTTTAAGCCTCAATCAGTCACTGTTATTCTGTACTAGTAGAATAGATAAATGAATTGAATGACGAGGACGTTTCTAAAGTGACACTATTTTTTTTTTTTTTTTTCAATTCCTTCTATTAGCTCACAGTCTCCCCATATATATCTTGTTCACATTTGCAATCGTTCGTGAAATACTTTCTATTCATCCACTCAAGTTCAAATACATTTTTTTTAACTTCACAGTGGATGACGCTTGATGTTAATACATTTTTTTTTTCAAATATTCATTCGTTCAATAAATTTAATTAATTAATTTTAGTTTTTTTTTTAAATTTAAGTTGCATATATCTACCCATAGATGGCGCCAGATAAATTTAAAAAATGAATGAAAATTATTTATAAAAAACTTTCTGCAATAGGGTGAAAAAAAGTAGGAATTGACTTAAAAATTTTTTTTTTTTTTATATTACTTGTTAATAGTAACGCCATAATTATAACATAAAATTGCAAGGAAATGAAAAAGCCAGAAAACAGCAGCTTGAACACTTGGGAGGTTTTAGTATTAATCATCATCAGTGGAGCAATAGCCCTATGTTGGACCAAGGACGTCTGCCAACTGGCAGATTTCTAAACAGGAGACCTTTTGTTTTTACGAGGTAGGATTGTCAGCCCTACGCCCAACTATGGGAATATTAGTAAACATAAAATACAATCAATAAGTTCACAAAGTCAATCAATTAAAGTATTGAAGCATCAAAGTTCATTTTTCTCATCCTTTCGACAGTTCATTTTTGAATAGAGGGACTCATAGATAATGTATTTTTTTCAATACATTGGTTTTCACTCCTTTGAACATGATGAAATAAATATATTTTATAAACGTGTAATACATCTCACGGGCTGGAAAAATATTCAAGGCGGGCTGCGAGTTGGCCACCCCTGCTGTAGCTATATCTGAACCCAGGGCCGGATTTTCCTATAGACTAACTAGGCTTCAGCCTAGGGCCTCAAGATCAAGAGGGGCCTACATTCAAATTATTAGCAAAATTAGAATGACACTATTCTAAAAACACTAAAACACTGAATCGAAAATAAGGAGAAATTCTACACATAGGACTTATAAACAAACATAAAAATTCATTGGTTGTGATCAACGCGTTCGGCTCATTGGGTCTGTTCGTTTGTATATAGTAGATCGTACCAAAGTATAGTTCATACGTTCACTGATTGCTATGGCAAATATTGACACGCCTTATGCCACTAAGCTCTGGTTTGTTCTTGCATAAATAAAGTGTAGATTGGAACAGATAAGCGATGATAATTTTGATTGCATATTTTATTTTCGCGGGCAAAGATTTTTATTATTTGAATTTTGTTTCTTTGTACATGTTGTATGTCATGTTTGATGAGTTATTGTTACAAGTACTCTATAGGGTGCTGAGAATAAATGTCCAAATAAGTGTTCTCGATTTTTTTTTTTTTATTTATTATCCGTGCCACGTTTTTTATAAAGATGAGTACCCATCACAACGTGTTTCATTTAACATATTGATATACACTCAAGAGCCAAAACATTATGACCACCTATCAATAACGAGTTGGCCCACCTTTCGCGCGCAACACAGCTTCCACCCGCCTTGGCATGAATTAATACCACCACTTAATACCAGTTAAATACCACTTCCACCTGATCGCGTGCCTTCCACGTCATCCAGGCGAGTTCATTGCAAAATGTAGGAGTGGTCATAATGTTTTGGCTCTTGAGTGTATGTTTCAAAGTAATGATGTACTTTATTATCTCTCATGTAATTTATACACTAAAAAATGTTAGGTGAAAGGGCCTCATAAGTGGAATAGCCTCTTTTCATCTAAATCCGGCGCTGCGCTTGGGCTGTTATTCATTCTATTCCTGCTATTAGTTCACACTCTCCCTCTATATATCTTGTTCAAATCTTCAATCGTCAATAAATACTTTTTATTCATCCACTCAAGTTCAAATACATTTTTTTAAAACTTGTAGTGGATGACACTGAATGTTAATGCAGATTTTTCAAATATTAATTAATTTTAGTTTTATAGGGGAGAAAAAAATGTCTCTTCTATAAGATATTTAGCAGGATATAAATTTAGGAATCAATACCGTCAGTGGCGAAGCGTGTGGAAAAACATGTCTTTTTCAGATTCTTTTTTTCATTGTGGGTTCTAATCTGAGTCGAGGAGGGAACAAAACGAAAAATGAAGCATGTGAATAAATGAGTGAGAGAGATGGAAAGTGTGTATGTGAGAGAGAGAGAAATCAAGTAATAGTAAATAGCAACAAGTAATATAAAAAAAACCATTTTTAAAGTCAATTCCTACTTAAGAAAAAAAAAGAAAGAAAAAGAAATGTAAGAAAAAAATTCTGCATACATAATTTTTTTTTTTTTTTTTAATATTATTATAATTTCTAGTAGGTAATAAAAAGATAAACAATAGAAACAAACAATAACGATTGGAGGGGAAATTGTGATTCAGTGAAGAAACTGCATTGTAATTCGGAAAGGAGGATATCGGAACAGACCTATTGATATCCCGGCGTTCGGTTATATTCGTATTACTTCGGTAATATGAAATACGCATTAATGTAATTAGAAAAGATTTTTATTTTAGGATTGCGTACACGATCATTTGTTTCTCGCCTTTTGAGTTCAGTAGGTTCAATACATAAAATAAATGTCCAAATAAGTGTTCTCGACTTTTTTTTTATTTATTATCCATGCCACATTTTTTATAAAGATGAGTACCGCTCTCAACATGTTTCATTTAACATGTTGATATATGTCAGAATAATGATGCATTTTATTATCTCTCGTGTCATTTACAAACTTAAAAATGGGAGGTGAAAGGGCCTCAGAAGTGGAATAACCTCTTTTCATCTAAATCCGGTGCTGTCTGAACCCTTTTTCTCACATTCGACATCATAAAACGCAGACGTGTCTGGAAACATCGGCCAGAGAAATGACGCATGCGCACACAGTCAGCTTTTCCTGCATCGTTATGAAGTTCCCTTCAATAGGATTGCACGTCACAGTAGAAGCAGAGGCGTAACATATGCAGCCTCGAATATTTGTTCTCGAAATTTTTCAGGTTAATTACATTATAGTATTATAGATGTTCTAAACTTAAAAACTAATAATAATAATTAAAGTGTTATTTTCCTAGTCAAACTTGAATGTTTGTCATGATAGAAAAAAATTTGATTCCATTTAAACCAATACATGCGACTGTGTACATGAGACTGAGACATACTGTCTGTGTCCTGTCTGAAAATATGTCCTTGACTCAATATTTGTAGACGGAGAAAGAGGGGTGCATTCCTGTACCAAATGTTGCCTTACCTTCTCCTGAACCTTTTCCTGGGAAAGAATGCGAGGAGGTATTCCTTTCTTTCAGAACGTGATCTATGAGGGTCTAAAGCAGGTCTTTTGAAGGGGTGCATCCCAGAGTACCACCCCTTTGCGAAGTGGAATCGTCTTCGGCTTTCGAACAGTTGTCAGAAAATCGATCTTTTTTTTTGCTCAAATTGTTAAGTTTATAATTTTTATAATCTTAAATAAATTCTTAATGTTTAATGAGTAAGAGGAAACAGCAGTCACTTTCAAATTACTTTAATTCTGGGGAAAAACAAAAGTCCAAACGTTAATTTGAAGCCGAAAAGTATACATTAAACAAAAGCGAAGGAGTAGAAAATGACTTATCTGAATCGGAAATACAAGAACAGAGCTCAAGAATTCACCCTTCTTCAGAAACAATCCCAATGGATATAAAAACGACAACCGCAATTTGAAAAATATTATATATATCAAATTACTTCAGTCGTAAGCTATTATTAGTAAGTCTTTTTCACTAAAGCTTCGGATACCACATCTGTGTTTCCAAGCTGGTTCACTTCCAAGGCGAAAACTTGAAAGCAGGCGAAAACTCCAGTCTGTCCAGTCACTTCGAGAAAAGACATTTCGCAGAACTCACTTCTTTTTCAGTCATTAACTGCATGAGGTCTCATTATCCATGACACTGATTATCTCCTATCAGATTGAGAGACAGGTTGTTCTCATTAGTACAAAACACTAATTAAATGTTATATAAATATCCACAACACTGCTTATCTGCTTTGTTGGCCCTGCCTCATAAAAAGAAAAACATTTCCTGTCTCGAAATCTGCCAGAAGACAGACGGGCCCACTATGGGGCTGTCGCGCAGATGAAGAAGATCTGAAATGTAGTTGTCTGCTCCTGCCAATGCTAAGAATCATGCGCGATATAAAGAAATATACAAATTTTAAAAACAATTAAAACCTTTTATGCACAGAGGTTCAAGCATTGTAAGCCGTCATTTCTTCAAAGTTGCAAAATGAATTAATTATAAAAAAAATTGTATAAACTGCTCAGTTTTTTGTTTTTATCTGTGAATATAGGTTTATAATTTTTGGTTTTTCGTTGTATAAATCGTTTTACATTTAAGAAAAACTTTCTGCCTATAGATGATTAAATAGAAGAAATAAGAGTATTCTTTGGTTTTTACAAAGTAGCAGTTCTAACTGAAGAAGTTGTTTTTTTTCATGTCAATGACGCCATGTACTCCCGAAATGAATGTCCACCGGGTACTCCACTGAATAGAACGGATTTCGGAATAAGTGCATTTTGTCAATTCATTGTTTTGTTATTGTGCAATATTTCAATGTCGATTTGAAGAATATCGCAACGTACAATGGACCTGGAAAAGTATATGCATTTATTTATTATGCAACAGAATAAAAAATGCGATACTACGATTTTTGACTGAATTGATCTTTTTTTATGTGTGTATAACCTAAGCACTAGAAAAAAATATTCTCTAATTTGTTTCTAGAATTTGAATTTTTTTTTTTTATTATTAGTTAATTTATTTATTATACTTTTTTATCTATTCGTTTATTTTATTTTTGGAAAAATCAAAAACCGTATTCCTGATAAAGAACTTCGCGCTTTTGGATATGGGCTGTCATCCCTGTTAATCTATCTATATATCCATCCCTCTATCGTTCTCATTTCTTTCAAATAAATAATAACAACAATAATTCAATGATCAAAAAAAACTCTATTGCTTATAAATGGCTTAGCCAGTCAACCATCTATGAATAATCATGTCTAATCCGCACACCTCTCTAAACATACTAAATAAAGAAATATTTTATTTAGCTCTCTCTTTGTGTTGATTTTATTCCCCTATTTTTTTTTTTTTTTTTTTTTTATTTTCTTTCATACTGAGCAAGCTATTTCTCTTATCATTTACCTCCAAAAGAACCATCAAGATAGAAGTATATGGAGACTAACGCTACAATAATATCAAACTGTCTGTCAATGAGAAGTACATATGCTTTCTACATATTCGATACTACTGCATTTTGTTGTAAACAAAACTCACGAGCGAATTAAAATTAGTTTTCCTTTTATGTAAATTGTTACTTTTATTACATTTAAGCTAAAATAAAATAAGTTTTTTTTCCCAACAAAATTTACTGCAACAAAATATATTTAATATCGTAATTTGGATTAAATGTGTTAATTTTCGATCTGTGCTGTTCGGCATTAGAGTAGCAGTTTCAGCATTACACAGGATGCACCAGTATCTGCTACAATGCACTGGAATTTTATCATTGTAATTTTGGAACGAACACTCAGTAGTGTCATTGGGGAAGAGAGAGTGCATCCTCTTTCCTCGATATCAGCTGAAGGATTTTCCAGCCTACAGATTTATCGTGCCCCTCGACATAATTCAGCTTTGCTCATCATATTTCTAACCCAGCTGCACTATATATATATAATACCGGAGGGCTTCACAGCCCACTAATAGATGACTTCTAGTCACCTATCGGTGGGCTATCGACTTCTAGCCATCTATTGCCTTAAAGGAAGATATTTAAGAGTAACTTGTCTGCAATTTCTCATCGCATTGGAATAAAACTTCCACTAGACACTCAGATTATCGATGCGAAACGTTTTTACACAATCGCCGTCAAATCTTTACTTTTCTCATAACAATAACTGCTAGAGCAAAGTAGTCAGCCAAATAATTTCTTACTCCTGAGTCGGATTTTTTATGCCGAACCCTGACTTCTAACTCTTTTTTCTAATTTATTTATTATGATCTTAGCGGATGTATTTAGAAGAATTTGTGAAATAAATCGAGCGACTTTTATTGAATTTATGAATCTATAAAAACAGTTTATAAGCAACAATACATACATATAGGGTGGTTATAATTATAATTTCAAAAAAGTGATAATTTCAAAATACTGTCAAAAAAAAAAAAAAAAAAAAAGAAATAAACATTCGTCACAATGAGTTCACATTTGAACGGAAGATACTTGAAGAAGGGGGATACGGTATGACATCTAAGAAAAAGTTCCACTGATTTTTCCCACCCAATTGGGTATGACCTTGACGTGGTAGATGGGGTTTCCACTGACAGTGCCACAACTGTTGAATGACTTGGAAGTCCTTTTTTTCCGTCCAAAAACCGAAACCATCCAGCACATTGAACACTGCAGTTGGTTTCATGTGCAACTCATGCCAAATACGTTGTCCTTTCGATTCAAACTATCACTGGCAGCCGAATTCATTTCCTTTAGACGGCTTACAGGGCCATCTATTAATATGCTTCGAAACTTTTTTTTTGGATGTCGTACCGTTTCCCCCTTCTAGAGTTCATTACGGCACTCCCCCCGTCCCCACGGGCCTTCCTCACTCGGTTTTTCACTGCAAATTTTAGACTTTTGACTGGACATGACTTTTACAAGGACACCCTTGACGTTGCCACCTTGATTGTGTCCTGTGCTCTTTCGGGCACTTTTAGAGATTTTACACACTTGACAAGCTAACCTGCGCTCTCTCTCATGAACTGTTCTCCAGACAACTTTAATAACAAGGCTGGTTTTATCGGGCTGTCAGAGGGCTCATGGCCGACATGGCCTCCACTCCGAAGCAAAAAATGAAAAACTCTTGTACTCTAAATTTTCTTACAGAAAATATATACATCCTATAATAAAAATAATACTAAATAAACAGGTAGTAACGTATTGAGTAGCAGAAGACAACCAAAAGTGAATGGCGCATTTTAATCACAAAGATCTTTTAATTGAAATACATTAAATCATTTTTGGTTCTTAAAAATAGAATATCTTCTATAAGATCTTCTTACATTGTTAAAGGCAAGGCAGCTTGATAAGCCTCAGTGTTGAGAAAATACCGAGGCTTATCAAGCTGCCTTACCACCTTAACAATGTAAGAAGATAAGTGTCAACACTAATCTTCTTTAAGATAAAAAGAAGAAGATCTGCTTTTATCAGAATATATCAACACTGATCTTCTGATAAAGAAGATCAGTGTTGATACTGACCTGATATGCGGCCAAAGTAGTCACAGTTTTTGCTGCAGGTTGTATTATGGAAGAATACAATTGAATAGCCTCCTTAATACTTCCCTTTAGCCTTCGGTCAGTATTATCAGTTTATATTATCGTATAAAAAAAAGCAGTATTCCCAAAGAACAGGCAAAAAAGAATTATAGAAATGGTGGATTTTTAATCCAAAAGATGTTCTATTTCTATTAGAAATAACATTCAAATTATTTTTTTCTTAATAATAGAATATGGGGCCCTGATGGCAACTCTGCCAAAAAACGCTCTACTAGCGCTCTGGCACTCGGTACCACAGATTTCGAGTGTGATTTCCGGTGGTGCCATGGAGGCTTGTAGTGGTTCGGAATCCACTTTAAGTCGTAGGTCCCGGTCTAATACGATCGTTGTGGGGATAGTGCGAGTCGCGTCCGTAGCCTATCTTCAAGCTGCGCATGCCCCCTGTGTAGTGCTCAATGAGTAGCAGCGTTGCTTGTGGCATAAAGATGAACTGTCTCTGTGTTGCCAGCTGCGTTAGGACAACAACAACAGAATAGCTTCTAGAGAAATCTTCTTTCATTGTTAATCTGAGACAACTTTTATAAGGCTTTGTGCTGAGGAAGGTTTCCACCACACTAACTTGGTTTTCTGCTAAAGCTTGTCATGATCTTCGTTACGGAAGAATACAACTGAATTGCCTTTTTAGCATTTAATCATCATCATCATCAGTGGCGCAACAGCCCCATGGTGGGTCAAGGCCGTCTGCCTACTGGCAGATTCCAAAACAGAAGATGTTTTCTTTTACTGGGTAGGGTTGTCAGCCCTACGCCCAACGCTTTATGACCCTGTTTGACCGGGAGCTACTGCTTAAAGCGGATTCGAACCACTACAAGAATCCATGGCACCGTCGGGACTCGAGCCAGAAACCTGCGGCACCGAGTACCAGAGCGCTAGCCACTCGGCCATGCAGACTCCTCAGCATTTAATATTAGCATTAATTCATGGAATTTTGTGAAATTAAAATTATTTTTATAAAAAAATCGGAATGATGCACTTTTAAACTGACTCCTACTCCACACTTTGAAATGATAAATGTGCATCGCATCTAACAATTTCATTTTATTGTGGAACTTTTTTTCGTGTTCCGTCTCTCGTAACAAGTGAATGCGAAATAAAAAAAAAGGGCATCTCGTTTAATTAATTTCAATATTACTCTTTTAAATGTTTGAGAATTCCCAAATTGACTAAAGCTGTAATAGAAAATACTCCTCTACTTCTGATATAAGAGGCTATTTTCAAAAACGTTTGGAACAAAATAAAATGAATGAGACATTCACTTTAAATAAATAAAAAGTGCTTTCCTTGCGTAACCCTCGAAAGAATCCATAGAAAGAACGATGAGAGAATTGGAAGAAGAGAACATAATTCCTTCAAAGTTGTTTACTTAGAGATCCTCCATTGTTTCGTGTTTAATATCTCACCCCTACATCATTTGAGTCGATGACTGAAAGATCAAACTGAAGTCGTTACAATCATTGAATCGTCACCCCTCCTATAAAGGAATAGAAAATTGCGGCTAAGATCTCCTTTTCATACTAGAGTATGCATGTACTTAATACTGTAATATGTATGTATCCCCCCGCTTGGCTACTTTCCTTATGCCGCTTGGCATTCATTGAAAACATAAACATGTTATGGAACCTTTCTGAACATTCCGAGAAATTTTATCGACCCATGTGCTGACTAAAGATAAACAAATCAAAGAAACATTATTTTGTTTATAACTCTGATCACATTCTATGACTTAGAATACAACATTATAAAAAATACATATCAATGAATATCTTATTTTATAATGGATTGAATGATTAATGCTTTATAGATGACACTTGTGCTAAATTAATGATATGAAAATTTAACATTAATGGTATGTCGTATGTTAACTATTAACTTATAAATACATTTTTATTTATATTAAAAATCGTTAAATTTGCTTTGGATTTATTTCATGTGTACGTGTTTCCTTCTCCAATAAGCATAAGTCTCTGAAGGCATTCAGACCTGTAGGTTAATATGTGGTATGGGTTATTGCGGATTATGAGGTATATTATTGCATTTTAGTATTTCCTTTTGAGTGTCATATATTTCTTTGCAATTTGTTTTTAGTATCATTATTATTATATTATCTATGTTTACAAGTAAGTATAAAAGTAAACACAATAATAATAACTCATTCTGTTTCAATGTTTCTCTCCTCAAAAAATGTCTTTAGTGGGTCTCAATCTAATAGGGGGATATATCATTTTACATGCGGCCCGCGAGAATTACAATGCCTTTCCAAAGCGGCCGGCAAGAACATTTGGGTTGGCCACCCCAGATCTAAGACATCCATCAGAAATAATCAAAAATGCCGTTTTTTTTTTTAATCATGTGGAAATGAGGAAGTTTAAATGAAGTAAGAAATATTTTTATAAATAAAAATAATCATTTTGGTATTTAAAATTCAAGAAACGCTTTTTCAACGTAGATTTGCTGAAAGTTATTTTGCGCATGCGTTGTCCAAATTGTTTTCCATTCAATTTCGGCGATGATAGAATACGTTGCCATAGCAAAAGTATTCTACGTTACATCGCACGATGCAATTTTTACAGGATTTCCGTCGATTGAACATATTGTTGTTCTAATGAAGCTGGCAATACAGAAACATTAATCTTTCTACCATGAGCAAGGGCTGCACCTGCAAGTTACTCATTAAACACTATCCAGGGGGCACGTGTAGCTCGAAGATAAGCTACGGACGTGGAGTAACACTACCCCCGCAACGCTCTACGATTTTATGAGACCGGGACCTACGGTTTAGAGTGGATTCTAACCTCTGCAAACATCCATGACATCGCCGGGATTCGAACGCGAAGTCTGTGGGATGAGCACCAGAGCGCTAGCCACTCGGTCACCCGGCCCTTATTATACTATTATAGATGTTCTAAAGTTAGAGAATAATAATAAATAAATAAACTTTTTTTCTTCTAGTCATATTTAAATGTTTATCATGATAGGAAAAAAAAAAATTGATTTTATTTAAATCTATACATGAGAAAGTAGCAGAAAAGTCTTTCAGGTCTGCGTCCTGTCTGAAAAAGTGTCCTTGGATCATTGTTTGCAGACGAAGAAAGAGGGTGCATCCCTGTAGAAAATGTCCCCTTTTTCCAGGGAAAGAATTTGAGGAGGCATTCTTTTCTTCCAGCAGAAAGTGATCTATGAGGGCCTAAAACAGGTCTTTTGAAAGGGCGCATCCCAGAGTACCACCCCTTTGCCGAGTGGAATCACCCTTGGCTCTCGTAAACGAACAATAGCCAGGATTTCTTTTCTTTTGCTCAAATTGTTAAGTTTATAATTTTTATGATCTTAATTTAATTCGTAATGTTTCAATTCGACAATGAGCAGTCGCCTTCAAATTATTTTAGCTCTCTTAAAAAAAAAAAAATTCCAACCATTCCAAACGTCAATTTGAAGCACAAATATGTACATTAAATAATTAGCATTGCAGCATTACGCCCAACCCTCTACGATCCCATTAGACTAGAACCTGGCTTAAAGTGGATTCCGAATCACTTCCATGCCACCGTTGGGATTCGAATCCTGAAACCTGTGATATCGAGGGCCGGGCGCTAGCCCCTCGGCCATTCATGCCCTTTTTTTTTAAATGTTGAAACAGAAGAATTTTCAAGTAGTAGAATTTTCATATCGAAATGATATCCAGTTTATGGATACCTTCCTCTACTTCATATCTTGTGGAATCCATTTTTAGTGCTGTTATTGATATTAGAACCAAAGAAAGATTAATATTTCCAAATTCTGAATATTTCCAAAAAGAAGACCTTTCAAAAATTGACTAGATATCCAATATTTAGATTCACAGTATCAGAGATCTCATTAATAATTTAATTAATTAAATGTAACTTCAACAGACTTCACACTTGTATGCATGCAAAGTATAAATAAAAGACAGATTTAATTACAGTAAGTTGCTTTATCAATATTTTTATTTTGCCGAACTTAGTGAAAGTCCAACTTAAAATTTTTGGTCAGAAATTAGTATTATATGCTGTAACTATGCTTTATAAGTTTTATAAAGTAAAGTTATTTCCCTACTTCATAAATCACCAAAACTGTGGAACTTTTAGGTGGTTGAAAAATTTTACTACTAACAGAAGAATCAAGTTGTACGGTACAAACGGCCAGAGCACTAGCCAATTGGCCTTCAAGCCGCTCTCCACTTTATGGAGAAAAGGTGTCAAATGAAATAGACTCATTTTGATGATGTTTGTTAAGCAGAAAACATTAGTCCATCAGTTGGGGTTTTTTTAATCGTGTGGAAATAAGAAAGTTTGAATGAAACAAGAAATATTTTTGAAAAATAAAAATAATCCTTTTGGTATTTAAGATGCAGGAAACGCTATTGCAGCGTGGATTTGCTGAAAGTTATTTTGCTTACATTAAATTGCTCGTTGTCCTAATTGCTTCCATTGAACTTCGCCGATGATGGTATACGTTGCCATGGCAGAGCGTCTGCAGCGTTGCCATATCAACGTATTTTACATTACATCGCAACAATCCTACGATACAATTTTACAGGATTTCCTACAGTGGAATACTTTGCGGAAGCGATTAGCGGAGAAAGATTTTTCAGATAGGCAAGAAGGAGCAAGTCAATGATTTAACCGGCCAAATGACAATTATTCTCCACGGTATATTTCCGTGGAAAATTAAAAAAAAAAAATTTTTTTAAGGCGAAAGTGCCGGCCTATGCCGATACTCATGTTGCAAAAAAGAGAAAAAATTACCTTTTTTTTAGCCGGCCGCAAGCGATTCATCGCTAAATGTGTCGTTAGTGTCCTGCAGTGCGGGACGGACTTCCATGAACGGACATGAGTAGTCCACTCATGGAAGGAGGGAAAGAAGGGCAGCTTTTGTTCTGAGGGAGCACCCGTAGGTAGAAGTCTGACTTGGCTCCGTGTCGCTGAAGAAGGATTGAAGAAGAAATGCGCTGCCTTCCGGGAGGACTTTTTAGGGGGAATTACCTTGAATGTGCGTGTCGTATGGGAGAAAACCCAAAAATTTTTATTATTTAATAAATAAATTATAATTATTATTACTTAATAAATTAAGTTTATTATTTTTAAATAAATTAGTTAAATTTATTATTTATAAATAAATAAATTAAAATTATTATTATTACAAAATTTATTTTTATAAAAATTATTTTGTGTCGGATTTTTTAAATTGACTCCTGACCTCGATTCCTTAAAAAAAAATTCTCGACTCCTGACTACCGATCTCTATTCCAGAAATAGTAAAGATCGGGAGTCAGGAGTCGAGCCTTTTTTGAAGGAGTCGGTGAGATTCTACAATTTTTTAAAGGAATAACCCCCACCTCTACTGGAGGAAGAGTGTGACAATTGCAGCACGAATCCCCACCCTATGTAGGAAAAATAAACAATGATATAACTACGACCCAATGTTTTCATTGCGCACTTCTCCACCACTATTAACAAACGAACCCCGATGACAACTTGGATCCCTCCAAAAGTTCCACCCGGTTATTTTTTTCAATTCCTTCTATTAGCTCACACTCTCCCTCTATATATCTTGTTCCAATTTTCAATCGTTCCATAAAATACTTCTTATTCATCCACTCGAGTTCAAATGCATTTTTTTTTTTTTTGAACTTGTAGTGGAGGGCACTGGATGTGAATACAGTTCTTTCAAACATTAATTCATTCATTTTAGTTTGTTTTAGATGTAAGTTGCATGTATCTATCAATAGTTGGCGCGAGATAAATTTAAAACAAATAATATAAAAAAAAAAAAATTTTAAAAGCAATTCCTACTTTTGTTCATTCTATTGCAGAACTACAAGTTCAAAAAAAATGTATCTGGACTTGAGTGGATGAATAGAAAGTGTTTTATGAACGATTGAAAATGTGAACAAGATATATATAGGGAGAAATGTGAGCTAATAGAAGGAATTGAAAACGAATGAAAATTATTTATAAAGGACTTTCTGCAATAGAGTGGGAAAAAAAGTAGGAATTAACTTAAATTTTTTTTTTTTTTTTTTGTATTACTTGTTTTTGTTTATTTACCAATTGATACAAAGTGGTTGAACGGGAAAATTGAATCGCGCTCCCCACGGTTTGAGAACCATCGGGCCGGAGCGAAACGGCGCAATCCGTCGTACTCGAGGTATGAAGCAACTCAACCCGGAAGTAAATAGTAGCTTCTTTAAAAGGTTCATCTCGTAGCAGTTTCCGATTCAAACAGTGGTGCTGGCACGACACCCCAAGGTTGCATATTCCGTCTACGATCCTTGTTAGACCGGGACCTACGGTTTAAAGTGAATTCCGAACTACTAACAAACATCCATGGCACCGCCGGGACACGAACCCGAAACCTGTGGTACCGAGCACCAGAGCGTTAGCCACTCGGCCATTCAGGCCCTATATTTCATTTTGAGTGTTATCTATTTCTTTGCAATGTGCGTTTAGTATCAGTATTTCAATCCCTTCTATTAGCTCATACTCTTCCTCTATATATCTTGTTCACATTTTCAGTCGTTCATAAAACACTTTCTATTCATCCACTCAAGTTCAAATGCAATTTTCTATGAACTTGTAGTGGATGACGCTTTGATGTTGATACAGTTTTTTCAAATATTCATTCATTCATTCAATTTAATTAGTTCATTTTAGTTTTCTTTTAGATTTAAGTTGCATGTATCTGCCCATAGAGGGCGCCAGATAAAACTTAAAAAAAAAATGAATGAAAATTATTTATAAAGGACTTTTCTGCAATGGAGTGAAAAAAAAAATTGGAATTGACTTTAAAAATTTATATATATAAAAATATATATATAATATTATATATATATAAATTATTATTATATATATATATATAATTATTATTATATATATATATATATATATATATAATATATTATTATTATTATTTTTTTTTTGTTTATTTTCTAAATGATATAAAATGGTTGAATGGGAAAAATGAATCGCTCTCCCCACAATTTGAGAACCATCGGGCCGGAGCGAAACCACGAATCCGTCGTACTCGAGATATGACGCAACTCACCCGGAAGTAAATAGTAGCTTCTCAAAAGGTTCATCTCGTAGCAGTTTTCAAATCAAGGTGAAACAGTGGTGCTGGCACCACACCCCAAGGTTGCATAATAAGGGAAGCTGGCAGAGAAGTCAGTCGCACTCAGACGACATTTCAGACGATAATCATCTTCTATCTTTAATTGCACACAAATAGAATCAGCTTTTTTAAAAAATAAATCTCATGGTATCCTTAACCTTCTAGGGTAAGGGTCTCCAAACTTTCCAGCCTTAGGGCCATACTGTTTACTCCAGTAAATACCAAGGGCCAAAACCGTTTTAATTTTTCTGACATTATCTATATAATTATATAAATCTCATTGGTATTTTTTTTACAAATGGATACCCCGCGGTTTCCTTTTCCGTTCCTGAGGGATTTTCAGGATAAAAATCATATGTTTGATTCAGGATATATACATTCCAAGCATCTATATACATACATATGCGATACTCTTTACCCCAACATAACTACCGAGGGTTACCGCGGGATGTTCTAGCTTATAATGTTAGTGGGATTCATTTCAATTATGTGTCAGTTATTATGCTTAAGTTAAATTTTCTGCTTATTATGCTGTCATTAAGCTTTACCTAGCAAGTCAATAAAACAGAGTTATTATCATTCTGTGGTTTTTTATCCAACTTATTACAGCAACAATAAGCTATTCGCTGTCGCAGGTCGGATGGATGACACTGGCGGGCAGGATTTGGCCCGCTGGCCGTAGTTTGGAGACACCTGTTCTAGGGTATAGTTATAGTATGACGATAAAAATGAAAAATGTCACTTTTATCATTGGGCCGAGTGAATGGCGCTCTGTGGTTCGATGTTACAGATTCCAGGTTCGGGTCCCGGCGGTGCTATGGCTGTTTGTAGTGCTCCGTTATCCACTTTAAACCTTAGGTCCCAGTCTAACAGGATCGTAGAGGGTCGTGCGGCTAGTGTAACTCGTGGGGTCTGATGGCCAAATGGCTAACGCTCTGGCACTCGGTACCACAGGTTTCTTGTTCGTATCCCACCGGTGCCATGGAAGTGTGTAGTGGTTCAGAATCCACTTTAACCCGTAAGTCCCGGTCTACCAGGATTGTAGAACGTCACAGAACCCAATCAGACTTCTCACCCACATCCTTCCCAAACTGTAAATGGGGCAACTCAGCTTTAGGTACAGTCATGTGGTGGGGTGTAGTAGTAGTTGTGTTATTCGCGTCCGTAGCCTATTTTCAAGCTCCATGTACCCCCCTGGATAGTGCTAAATGAGTAACGTCGATGCAGCCCTTGCTTATGACATAAAGTTGAACTGTCTAACTATGAGCCGGCTGCATTTGAGGGGGAAAAAAATTTCATTTGTTTACGAACCCAGAAAAATAATGTCAATTTCAAAACTAAACATTTTTTCTTTTTAATTACAAACATCGTACTTTTATTTGACTTCGTCCCTGGAATGTCTAATATATTGCAAATTCAGCTTTTATCAGAGTGCATTATGGTAAGGGAAGAGAGACATTTGACCCCCATTGGCACTGTAGAAAGTGGACAGTGTCTTCCGAGAGGTCTACCCTGCATTTGCGTATAGTATTGGAAGAAAACAATGTAAACTCCCATGAGATAGTCCGACTCACGAGACAAGACGCTGAACATTCACAAACGCCATCGAGTCTGCTCTCTCTTTTTAACAATCTGATTTGGTTCCGTGACGTTGCAGAAGGTTTTGGTTTGTCCCTATACGTTCATTTTGTGCACACGAAGGCAAAACAGATCAGGACCTACAGTTTTAAATGGATTCCGAACCACTCACAAACATCCATGCCACAGGCAGAATTCGAACCGGAAGGATGTGGTATCAAAAGTCAAAGCGCTAGGAACTTGGCCACCATGCCGCTGACGGAGGGCAGTGCCTTCCGGGAGGACTTCTTTTAGGGAAACTACCCCGCATTTGCGTATCGTATGGGAGAAAACGAAGAAAACTCCTATAAAAGGTAGTCCAACTCATGAGGCAAGATTCTGAACATCACAAGCGCCATCGAGTCTCCTCGTTTTTTGAAACAGCGTCTACAACAAAGTCGCCAGCAGATGGAACCTCAGCCCTAATTCTCACCAATGGCGCGCGTTGTCACTGAGCCGCGATTCGGGCATTTTAAAATTTATTTTGCACATTTTGAACAATAGCTCGTGTTGGACTAGGAACAGTCTCTGATGGTAGATCTACTTTTATAGAAGATTTTCACAGATCTGTCATTGCGTATCAAAGAAAATTCCGCCAGTTAATGTGGCTGTCGAGTCTATAAAACGCTCTAATAATCGTCGTCGATTATCTCGTGAAAACAGAGACTGCAAGGCACACCCCGAGACGATTCGAACCCTCGCGCTCTTATACATGAGGCTAATAATGAGTTTCAGCTCGTAGCAAAAAATCCGAAATATTTCTAAATATTTTAGATTTCATTTGGGCAATTGGCTAGCATTCTGGTCTTTGAGGGCCTGAATGGCCGAGTGGCTAGCGCTCTGGCGCTTTTAATCAGAGGTTTCGGGTTCGAGTCACGGCGGTGCCATTGACGTTTGTATTGGTCCGGAATCCACTTTAAACTGTTGGTCGCGGTCTAATTAGCCTAAACTGTGCACAAGATGACCGTAGAGTCACAAACCAAATCTGGTCTTTGAGGCTTCAGGTTCGAATCCTAGCAGGGCTATGCATATGTGTTAGTGGTTCTTAATCCGCGTTAAATTGTAGTCCCGGTTTAATTAGCCTGAACCAGGTATGGCCAACTTTTGGCCCGCCTTGAATATTTTTTCGGCCCATAAGATTTATCATACTTTTACAAACTATATTTATTTTAAAATGACGAAAGTAGTTAGACAATACGAAAAGTAGTTAGACAAATACAATAAAATACCAAAATTTGTGAAATACATTCATCTCCGTTTCCTGTTGAAATCGAATCGGCCCCAGAATATCTCAAATAGAACTGGTTGACTTACAATGCAATATCGAATTAAAAAAAAAAAAAAAAATGTTTGAAGCATCAGAATCAAAAATAGATTTTTACAACACTTACCTCACAAAAAGAGAAATTTTTCCAATTTGAGAAATCTGGCACAAAAAGTTGTTAGCGCTTTGGGTTCAACTCGCATCTGCGAATCGTTTTTCCGAAAATGAAATGGATCCAACACAAAACACGTTCAAACATAAACAGATGCTCACATGCAACACCAATTACGATGTGCAGAATAATTAAATTACATTCTGCTAACTCACGATGTGCGCGCATCTTGGAACATCTTATATAACAAGTTCTATGTTTCACTTTAAATGATGCAGTGACCATCCCAGATACTCACAGTTGATTGTTGATAGCAGAGCAAACCACACTCTTAGTTCAAGTTGTTGGCGCTTTGGGCCAACTTACCTTGGGTTCTTCACCTTCGTTTTTTTTTTTTTTTTTTTTTTTTTTCGAAAATCAAATTGACCCAACACAAAAACACGCCCAAACATAACGGACGCAACACCCATTACGGTGTGCCAATACCCAAACTGCGATCAATTTGCAAAAGTTAAGTGAAAGAGTGGAGAAAACCATATCGCACTAGCAAAATAAATATTTTTTAATCATTTCATTTTTTATTTCATTTTGAGTGTTCTATATTTCTTTACATTGCGCGTTTAGTATCATTATTATAAATGTTTACGTGTAAGAATAATAGTAAACACACTAATAACTCATTCTGTTTCCATTTTTCACTCCAAAAAAATGTCTACAGTGGGTCTCAATCTAATGCGGGGATCTATAATTTTATGTGCGGGCCGCGGAGTGAGGACGCATTTCCAAAGTGGCCCAATCATTTGTGTTGGCCACAGATGGCCTGAATTGTGAACAAAATGACCGTAGAGCGGCAAACCAAACCAAAATTCAGATTTTATTTAAAGCAACCAGATAAGTTGGTTGAATAATATAATAATAATTGGTTTTCTCGAATCTGGTGGTCATCGAAAACCGAACGACCGCCTATGATTCGAAACCTGAACGAGTCAGTCAATCGAATCGAAACCAAAGCCCTTCCCAATAAAGATGTCGTTCAGAAAGTGTATACGAAAAGCCTCCAGGTATATTTCACGAGTGTAATCCTCTCAAATTACGGTGGGTTCGAATCCTCCCGGAGTATGCTTTGCAGTCTCTGTTTTCACAAGAGAATCGACGAAATCGAATCGATTATTGCAGCGTATATATCAAATCGAATCGATTATTACTATCGACGGGACCTGATAGCCAAGTGGTACCACAGGTTTCGGGTTCGAGTTACGGCGGTGACATGGATGTTTATATTGGTTCGGAATCCACTTTACGCCGTAGGTCACGATCTAACAGGATCGTAGAGTTTTGCGGAGGGGGGTTGTTACTCCGCGCTCGTAGCTTATCTTCAAGCTACATGCACCTCTTAGATAGTGCTAAGCAAGTAATGTCGGTGCAGCCCTTTCCTTAAGGCATCCAAGACAACTGTCTAAGTATTTGACAGCTGCATTAAAAAAAAAAAATAAATAGACTCGATAGTCTCATTAAAGTGGTGAGAATTTTCTTTGATGCGCAATGACAAATCTGTGAAAGTGGGTTGGCATAGTAGGAGTAACATGAAAATCGTTACTCATCTGCGGACATAAGATGAAACAGGCAACCAGCATTAGAAAGCGCGTCAGGTAGCGCTCTCCATATTCAGTAGTTGTCTTACAAGTGAGGTAAAGATGACTCAGAGCAATGAGTTGTCGACCAGTAGTTTCCACACTGCAAATAGCAGTCCAACGCGCACTCCAAAAATAGCCTTTCCCTTTTTTTCCATAAAGAAGAAAAACTATTTGAACCGTGTCGGCAGGGAAGAAATAATAATAATAATAATTAAACTTTTCAGCATATCGATAGATCATAGAGATGTACACTAATAATTTTCTTCTGTATTGGGCTACTTTATCATTACAAGAATATTCAATTAAATTAATGTTCAACGTATAATGTTTGATTTTGTATTTGCTGTTCACTTTTTATCCCACTTGGTAGACATCTAGACCCAGCCCACGAACCCGTATGACTCCTGGTTGAGGGGAAAAGTGGATAGCTTCTGTTTCGATGGAGCACCCGTAGGTAGAAGTCTGACTGGGCTCAGTGACGCTGTAGAAGGAGGCCAGTGCCTTCCGGGAGAACTTTTAGGGGAACTACCCAGTATCCCAAAAATAGTCTTTTCCTAAAACTTTCCCTCTACTCAGTAAGGAAAAAAAACTGTTTGAACTTTGTTATTACAATAATAAATAAATGAATAACTCGTAGTAGATGGATTGTAGACTATTTCTGGCATCACTGGGAGACGGAATATTTTACGATTCCTATATATTTGCCGACCAAATTAATTATTTTTCAATACACTAGGGTCGAATCATAGAGTAGTAAAATGGCAGAGCACATATCGGGGTTTGGTATCAGTTTGGGCAAACATACTCCTCATGTGACATGCGTGTATATATATATATATATATATACTACTGTGCCCAAAAAGTAAGACCAATTTGCTTTCCTTCAAAAACTCTTTATTTGTAATTGTGGAATCAGCATGGTTTATTCATTGCAATAAAATACAGTAGAACCTCTGTAAGTCGAACTTCAGGAGACGCCAAATAATTCGAGTTATAGAGTTTTCGACTTATGGAGGATTTCGACTTACGCGAATTTTGTAAGGAAATAGTCGACTTGTAGAGGTTTAGATTCTTTCTGACTTATTTTGAGTTAGGTAAAATAAATAAAAATTCAACTTACATAGGTAATAAACATGTTTATTTACAACTTAAAAATTATATTATGTAGTACAATAAAAAATCAAAATAATTCCGAAACAACCTTAAAATTATATATATATATTTTCTTTCTAATGCAGCTGGCAAACACTTAGACAGCTTGGTCTTGGATGCCTTAAGGCAAGCGCTGCACAGACGTTACTCACTTTGCATTACCCAGGGGGCGCGTGTCACTTGAAGATAAGCCACGGACGCGGAGTCACAATGCCCCCGCAACGCTCTGCGATCGTGTTAGGACAGGGACTTAAGGTTTAAAGTGGATTCGAACCACTACAAACATCCATGGCCCCGCCGAAACTCGAACCCGAAACCTGTGGTACCCAGTGCCAGAGCGCTAGCCACTGGCCATTCAGGCCCCAAATTAAAAATATTATGTATTAAAAAGTCAGTTTTTTATTATTATTATTATTATTACTTTGCTTTAGACAATTCGGTCGCTTTGCTAGAGTTCAAATGAAATCAATAGCCATAATAAGAATTATAATAAGAATATTTCATAGAATTAGTTATTCTATTTACTGTATACTCATGCATAGGGCCGGATTTTCCTATAGGCTAACTAGGTTTCAGCCTAGGGCCTCAAGATCAAGTGGGGCTTACATTCAAATTGTTAGCAAAATTAGATTGACACTATTCTAAAAACAGTAAGCACTGAATCGAAAATAAGGAGAAATTCTACACACATGACTAATAAGCAAACATAAAAATGTATTGGTTAAGATCAACGTTCCGGCTGATTGGGTCTGTTCGTTGGTGTTATTATCTGTATTTATTATCCGTGCCACATGTTTTATAAAGATGAGTACCCATCACAGCATGTTTCATGTAACATATTGATATGTGTATCAAAGTAATGATGTATTTTATTATCTCTCATGTCATTTACAAACTTAAAAATGGGAGGTGAAAGGGCCTCATAAGTGGAATAGCCTCTTTTCATCTAAATCCGGTCCTGCTCATACATTTTCTAAGAAACGATGACGCATTGTCGGCAAATCCTCAAAGTCGGTAACTTATTTTTCTTCGAGCTATAGAGGTAATGAGTTTCAAATGATCGAGTTGTAAAGATTATAAATTCAAACATTGCTATGTTCGAGATACAGAGGTCCAATTTTTTTGTTCGAGTTACGGAGGCAAAAATATATACCAAGATGGCTTGTGGGGATGGACTCATTATTACGACTTATAGAGGGTTGAAATTTCTGAGTCATGGAGGTTTTGGGGCTTGAAGGGAAGGGAACAAAATGTTTTTTTCGAATTGTGCAGATTTTCAACTTATCGAGGTTCGACTTAAAGAGGCTCTACTATAATAACTTGAAAAATAAAACCAGGAAATGTAGTTCGCTACTTAAATCTTTGCAAAAATCTTAATTATCATAAAAGTTCTCCAGTTTTTTTTTTTCCAACAAAATAAAACCAAAAACTTGAAAATAAAATATCATATTATTTAATCTCCATACTTAAAAAAAAAAAAAAATCATTTTTTTCGATGTCTTTATTATGAATAAATGAATGACTTGCTTTATTTCAATTGTATCTTATTGCAGATTTATATGGAGATCCTTGGCCTCTAGCTCCTTCATTGTTAAATGTTGAAACATAGCGGCTGTCTGATGCCCTTTGAGTTAATAAGGAATAATTAAATGCCTTTTCTTTTTTTTTTAAAAGAATGATTTATTTAATAAAATTTTAAAATGAAAAATAATAAAAAATTCAAAAGTGTAGATGTTGATAAAATCAGTTGCATGTAAAAAAAAAATAAAACAGAATGAGCAAAGATCAAATTAGGAGAAAAATAGCTTGGGAAAAAAACGAACTTTTTTTCATCTAGACAGTTGTGGGTAATAAATCAGTCAGAGCAGGAGAAAATCGTCAGGATAGGAATGAATTTAAAATATTTAGAACAGTGCGAGGTCTTTTGCTATGTTTGCTGAAAGAAATATCATAATCGTAATTTCGTAGGATATTTAAAATAGGGTTATTGATGTTTCGCATATCATTATAGAATTGAGTAGAAATTTTGTGAACAAATTGTCTTAAACTTGGAATCGAGAGAGCTCGTCTAATAGCGTCATTACGAAAGTACCAGGATGAATTCGTTAACATTCTAAGAGTTTTGTTCTCAAGCCTTTGAATATTTCAAAATCTGTACGTGCAACAGAACCCCAAACTGGGCTTGCATAAGCTAATACTGGACGAAGATAAGAGATGTATGTTAGAAATTTCAGATTAAGAGGTAAAGCTGAATTTCTATTGATGAAAGGATAGAGAATTCTAAACTGAGAATTGAATTTATTTTTAAGGTTGTAGATATGCGATCTGTAGTTAAGTTTACTATCAAGAATAATTCTTAAGTACTTAGTTTCTTTAGACCAGGTGATATAATTATTATATATTTTAATATTAGGAGGATTATAGGATTTTTGCAAGTGAAAAGTACTGCTTCAGTCTTGTCTACATTTAATTTTATCTTCCAGTTAATGAGCCATTTTTCTAAATCAATGATATAATTTTGCAAATTTTCCTGGATGGTGCAAGTTTTTCGGCCTTGCGTTAAGATTGCAGTGTCGTCAGCATACAGACTAATTTTGATATTGTTCTTTTGTGGAATATCGTTGATAAAGATATTATAGAGGAAAGGAGCTAGAATGGAGCCCTGGGGCACACCAGCGTGAATATCACGAATTGAGGAATCAGTATTCCCTACTGCGGAAACAAAGTGTCTGTCTGAAAGTTAGTTACGAATTACTTGAATCAAATAAGGAGAGAAATTGCAAAGAAATGAGTTTGTAAATCAATCCATTAATCCAGACTCTATCAAAAGCCTTGGCCACATCAAGAAAAATTGCAGCAGTTTCATATTTCCAGGTAAATCCTTCAGCAACAGTTCCTGTGAGATTGTAGAGCTGATGAGTTGTAGAAAGTTTTTCGGTGAATCCAAATTGTTGTGGGATGAGAAGGTTCTTTTGATTTGAATCACTTTTAAGGACGTTCAGGATGACATTTTCAATTAGTGTACTAATAAAAGAGAGTAAAAAAAAAATTGGTCTGTAATTAATAGGAGAAGTAGGAGCCAACGATACTTTTCCTTCTTACTATACAGAAAACGTAAGTGCACGTGACGGTGTCTTTTTTTTTTCTTTCAATTCCTTCTATTAGCTCACAATCGCTCTCCGTATATATATCTTGTTCAAATTTTCAATTGTTCATAAAATACTTTCTATTCATCCACTCAAGTTCAAATACATTTTTTTGAACTTGTAGTGGATGACACTAGATGTTAATACAGTTTTTTCAAATATTAATTCATTATGTAAATTTACTTAATTAGTTTTATTTTTTTTTTAGATTTAAGTTGCATATATCTACCAATAGATGGCGCCAGATAAAGTTAAAAAAAAATGAATGAAAAAATTGTTTATAAAGGACATTCTGCAATATAGTGAAAAAAGTAGGAATTGACTTTAAAAAAAAAAAAATTTTTTATATTATTTTAAATGCGTCTTGTCAACGAAAAGGAGTTTCACGTTTGCTATCACCGGATTTCACTCGGGCGACATAATTTTATTCTACTGAAACTCACGGTCAGAACATAACCGTGAAATAAAATTTTAATTTGTGCCAAACAATTGAAGTCATTTTAGAAAATTAAATTTCTTAATAAATTGTCTTCAAACGAATTATACTAATAATTCGTTCGAAGACAATTAATTAATTTATTTTTATTATACGTTAATAATAATTCTTTTAACGGATAATAATTAAATTAATTTATATATTTTTTATTATCCGTTAATAATAATTTATTTTTATTATCCGTTTAATAAATTTAATTTTCATTTTAATATTTATCAATCGTTTGGTCAATATTTCCGAAAGAATTGAGATTCCATTTTGTGGAAAACGTGCGGATTAATTGTGTTCTAAAAATCCTTTTGTAATAGAATTGTTCATTTTTCTAATATTTAATGAAATTAATAAATTTTTAATGGAAAAAATTTTTCATCGTTCCTTTAAAGATGTGATTATTTTTAGCTTCCGAAATAATATTTTGCTTTCTGTTTTTGAATAGATGAAAAGAATGAATGCACAAGACAAAAATCATTTCCGTTTGGAATATCGATAAAACTTAAAAATATAGATTTTTCGCCAAATGGATGCAAATTTTTTGGAAAACACTATTTGTAGTTTAGGAATTAAAAAAATAAATAATAAGATTTCAAAGATGGAAACAATGGTAACTATTATTTCTGTTCAAAAGTAAAGAAACATTGAGAACCAAAACGTTGGACTTGGAATTTTAATGAAGGTATGATTTTTCGATGATTACTTTATGTAAGATAATAAAAAAAAATTAAACTATTAAAAATAGAATGGTTAATTTGATAAAAATATTTTCTGCTGTGTTTATATAATTTTCGTTATACTAGTTAATAATTATTGTAGCAATTACATAATTTTGAAATCATTATAATTTAAAATAAAATGAATGTTTAGTTGTATATAGAATAAATAGAACGAATTTTTTGAAAACACCATGTCAAGTAAATGCCTATCAATCGCGAAATGAATATTAAATTACGATTTTTTTTTTTTTCGGCTATAGGAATATTTTTGCTAGACTATTTAGATTATTTCGATAAAAAAATGGTACTACAATCCTTTTTTATACGTATGTTAAGGCTTATTTTATAAAATCGATCAAATAGTGTGAAGTAAATCATTTTTATTGTATAAACACTAAAAAAGCAACTAATGATAAATGCAGTTACAATTATAAATAATACAGAATTTTTTTTTTTTTTTTTAAATAGTTATTTTTTTTATTTTCAAGGAACAGTAGACATGATAAGTACCATAACGAGAAGGTTTCTTGTTAAAATAAGTTAATTTGAAAAAAAGAGAACTCTATGTAGAGTGCCCCATTTTGCAAATATATTTAACAATAGTATCATCTAATTACATGCAAGGAAGAGCTATTATCGAGTGCTAATTATGAGCCCAAACTCATGTTATAAATTAGTTTTATGCTACATTTTGTATTCAAAACATGTTATTGTAGAGGCATGCGATACAAAATCTTCGTGAAAAATATATTCAAGGTTAAACAATGTCGGAAAATGTGGTGAAAAAAAGTTAATAAAAATATATTTCTATAAATATTCTTCTAAAATGAAAGAATATTTTTTAAATTAAGGCAAAAATGTATTAAGTTAAACTTCGACACATTTTGATGAAATAATTGCAGCGTTAATGAAAACGTATTCCAGGGCTGTAATTGAAATAGAAACAAGAATACTTCGACGCAATGTCTGTGACAGCTGATCCCGTAATTTTATTGTAAATTTTGTTGACAAATTTCTAGATAAAGTTATTGAACACAGCTTAGATTTTTTTTTTAGTACAATGACGGGCATCTATTCTCGAATTCGATAAAAAGAAACATTACTTATTATTCATAGGTAATCCATTACAGATTACTTCCAAAGCTCATCCCCAAGGCAAAAGCTCAACTGGAAGGCAACACCTCATCTCCAAGGCACCAGCTCCTATGGAAGGCAACACCTCATCTACAAGGCAACACCTCAACTGGAAGGCAGCACCTCATCTCCAAGGCAACACCTCATCTCCAAGGCAACACCTCAACTGGAAGGCAATACCTCATCTCTAAGGCAACACCTCATCTCCAAGGCAACACCTCAACTAGAAGTCAGCACCTCATCTCCAAGGCAAGACCTCCTCTCCAAAGCAACACCTCAACCGGAAGGCAACACCTCAACTCCAAGGCAAAACCTCAACTGGAAAGCAACACCTCATCTTTAAGGCAACACCTCATCTCTAAGGCAACACCTCAACTAGAAGGCAGCACCTCATCTGGAAGGCAACACCTCATCTCTAAGGCAACAGCTCAACTGGAAGGCAGCACCTCATCTCCAAAGTAACAGCTCATCTGGAAGGCAACACCTCATCTCTAAGGCAACACCTCAACTGGAAGGCAGCATCTCATCTCCAAGGCAACACTTCAACTGGAAGGCAACACCTCATCTCCAAGGCAACACCTCAACTGGAAGGCAACACCTCATCTCCAAGGCAACACCTCATCTCCAAAGCAACACCTCCTCTCCAAGGCAACACTTCAACTGAAAGGCAACACCTCATCTCCAAGGCAACACCTCAACTGGAAGGCAACACCTCATCTCTAAGGCAACACACCTCATCTCCAAGGCAACACCTCAACTGGAAGGCAACAGCTCTTTTCTGAAGACAATAGCTCATCTCAAAGGCAAAAGCTCATCTCAAAAGCAACAGCTGAATTGGAAGACAACAGTTCATCTCTAAGGCAACAGCTCATCTCAAAGGCAACACCTCAACTGGAAGGCAGCACCTCATCTCCAAAGTAACAGCTCATCTGGAAGGCAACACGTCCTCTCCAAGGAAACAGCTCATCTGGAAGGCAACACCTCATCTCCAACACAATACCGCATCTGGAAGGCAACCCCTCTTCTGGAAGCAACACCTCAACTGGAAGGCAACACCTCATCCCCAAGGCAACGCCACTTCTGGAAGGTAACACCTCATCTGCAAGCTCTTCTGGAAGGCAACAGCTCTTCTGGAAGGCAACACCTCATCTCCAAGACAATACCTCTTCTGGAAGGCAACACCAACTGGAAGGCAACACCTCATACCCAAGGCAAGTTGGAAGGCAACACATCATCTGCACGGCAACATCTCATCTGGAAGGTAACACCTCTTCTGCAAAGCAGCACCTCGTCTCCAAGGCAACAGCTCTTCTGGAAGGCAACAGCTCAACTGGAAGGCAACAGCCAATTGATTCCAACCGGTTTTTATAACCGCCGTGGGATTATATTTGCCGTGGGATTTAGAAATATAATGATTCCATCAGTGTATTGCAAAAAAATCTCATTTTTTGTTTTTAAGTGTTGTTTTTCTGTTATAGAAAAAAATATTTTTCAGCAAAAATAATTAATGTGTTTACGATCTTTTTAAAACGATTAAAATGAAATGATAAAATGTAAACATAAGTACTAAAATCTATTTTAAACGATACACGATTGTTTAAATTGATTAATTTTAATTGTAAACACTTTTTTGAATATTATTTTTATATACATCTGTTGTAATGCAAGGCAGTTGCATTTATTTTTACAATTATTTTTATATGTTGTTGTAATGCATAGTAACTGTCAAAGCATTCTATTTCATTGACATGCTTATTCTGTGATGATTGCACAAGTTTCTTCAAACTTTTACATAGCAGCTAGAATGTGAACATGCATTTCAAAGTCAGTTGGAATGGAATATTAAATGAAGGATACTCTTTTTACTTTTATTTTTTAGTCATCTTTACTTTATTATTTTGTCACGTTTTTAATTTAATTTTTTTAATATTATTTTTTTATCTTAAAAGGGGATCATTTGAAACCTCTTGTTTGCTTAAACATTCAATTTCAAACTTCTTTAAACATCAAGTGATAGAGCGAAAAAATTATTGTCAATCTTCAAAGATTCAAAAAGCATTCTATAAACTGAAGAAAGACCCAATTATTTATTCAATTTCGAAAACTTGGAAATCAAATCAGAAAAAAGTACCAAAAACAATTTACAAAAGTCTAAAAATAAAATGAATATTTAACAAATATATCAATAAGAAATGTGAAAAATGAGAGTACAAAACACTGAAAGGAGAATATTTTTTCAGACTCTGTGTTACTTAAAATCTTTTCAGATAAATATCTCAGTGTGTGTATATATCTCAGTATCTCATTTTCTGCGTTAAATATCTCAATTTCTGTGTTAAAATATCTCAGTATATTCTTTGGACTGAAGCAAGATCCATTTATATAAGAAATTTCGTAAAACTTCTAAATAAAATCAGGAAAAAAAAAAAAAAAAAAAAAAAGAACTAAAACAATTTACAAAACTCTAACAATGAAATGAATAATTAGATCAAAATTTTAACAAATATATAAAAGAAAAATATGAAAATGAGACTACAACAACATTGACAAGAAACCGAAATATTAAATCAAAATCTCTGATAATTAAAACCTGTTTAGTTCAAGAAGCCAATGATCTACTTCATCTTGCTGTAATGAAAATGTATTCCTTGGCTTTTTGCATTTACAGTAATTAATTTGTCAAGCTGCTGAACTACGCATTAGACACTGATACATCTGCAATCGTCAAAGGTTTCAACACACCTGGATTTCTGAAAGTTTTCTCACGTAGATCACCCATCAAATCTTCATGCATGTCATATTAGCAATTTTAATTTTTTCAGGGAAACCCAAATTTTTATTGGTTATCTTTCGCAACAAGACGCTGTCACCGTTCAGAAGTGGTCTCCCGACGAACGCAGTATCATGAGCGCAGATAGCACAGTTCCAATACCTCGGTGGTTGACCGGGGTGCCTCGACGGTACTGCAAGTAGGCTAAGGCTGACCCGGATCCATGCACTTGGTGGCTGAAGGTGAGGGCCTTGTTCTGAGATAAACAATTAAAATAAGGGGTTCTTTCGGGGTGCAAAACAAGCGGAAAATGTGTAAAATGTTGTAGACTTGAAGCATGGAATTTAAAATGTTCAAAAAGGCATCGACGACATCATTATTATTACATAAAAGGGCATAAATATTGGCATGAGCACAGAGACAGGAATTGTCAAAGTTATTGATCAATGATAATTAATCAATAATAATCAATTTAATGCTTGATGAATGATCAATTCAATAATAATTAATTTAATGCTTGAAGATAAAAACAGATATTAAGAGACTGCTGTTTTTAATACACATGAAGATATGCACCAAAGCAAAATGAAAAAAAAAAAGAAAATAAAAGAAACATGGTGAATTCTACTGATCTTCTTGCGACTGGAAAAGAATAAAAAATTTTTTAAAAAATAGAATAAAATAAAAAAGAATCCTTTGAGTGCAAACACACACACACACACACGGAAAAAAACTATATAGAAGAATTTTGAACAGCACATCTCTCATTCAATAATAACAATTTTTACAAAAAAACGATCACAAAAAGTTATAAATAGTTTTTTTTATAAATCAAAGAAATGAAAAAAACAAATTCAGATTATGCTAAAAAACTTATCAAAGTTGTTTTGTTCTGAATTTGTTTTTTTCATTTCTTTGATTTATAAAAAAAAACTATTTATAACTTTTTGTGATCGTTTTTTGTACATCAACATCTGACTTTCCAGAAATAAAACGACCTTGAAATGAAGACATCGTAAGGAATTTTGTACGGCCTGATCTATTATTATTATTCAAATCAATAATTAGGTGAAGGAAAAAAAAAAAAAAAAATAACGAGGCTAAAAATATGAAAAAGAGAGCTAGAAACGTTTTAAATGCAATAAAATTCAAAAATATTAATAAGTAAAGGGTATTCCTCTTTGCTTCTCTTGGACACTTTTTGACACCTTTTGACATTGACTCTTTTTAACACATTTCTGTGGTCCTGGTTATGTTTGACTAAAGGGCGCGTTCGCGCATGTATGTTTTATTTGTTCTGATGCTGCGTGGGTGCTCATTGGTGATATGGTTCTGCTTCTTCCGTCATTGTTCTGTTTTTTGTTTGTTTAAATGTTTTTGTTTCTTTATTATATTCTCTATAATCTTTTTTGATTTTGATTTTAATTTTAATTGTAATTGTAATTTAATTGTAATTTTGCAATGGTTTTTCTCAATTTACACTGGGCCTGGAGCCGACTGTACTTTATTTTTATGAAGCCATTTGGAGGTTTGGTCGCTTCGCGACCAAGGCACTCCGTCGACGAACACAGAATCGAATAAAATTCAAATGCACTTTGCATATGTTATCAATTTTTGAATTAAATTTTGTGTAAATAATAAATAGTTGTCATACTTTGTATGCTTACCAAAATTGTAATTCACAATGGCTGTAAAATAAATTAAGTGACCTTTGTGTGTGTTCTTCTTTTAAATTCTTTTTTTCAATTCCTTCTACTAGCTCACACTCTCCCTAGATATATCTTGTTCACATTTTCAATCGTTCATAAAATACTCTTTATTCATCCGCTCGAGTCCAAATACATTTTTTTTGAACTTGTAGTGCATGACACTGGATGTGAATACAGTTTTTTCAAATATTAATTCAGTAATTAAATTTAATTCATTAATTAAAATTTTTTTAGATTTAAGTTGCTTATATCTACCAATAGAGGGCGCCAGATAAACTTAAAAAAATGAATGAACATTATTTATATAGGACTTTCTGCAATAGAGTTAAAAAAAAAAGTAGAAATTGACTTAAAATTTTTTTCTTATATTACTTGTTTGTCATTCTTTTCAAGACTAAAAAGAATCTATGTCCAATGATAACTACCATTTAATTCGATTTGATTTTCAAATTTTATATTTTGACAAAACTTAAGGGGAAAACTATAATTTTATTCTAAATCACGAATGACTCGTATTTTAGATTCACCATCTGAATTCTGAACGAATTGCATTAAGAGTTAAATAATTTAAATAACATTTAGGTTTGCCTTTAGTTTTATTACTTTTACTTAATAACAATAATTTTGTGTTTTGTTTGCCCCTGTTTCTCTGTACAACGAGGAATTCTATAGCCAATGCAATTTTGTTGAAATTCCTCATGGCTGAAAATTGAGGGCTAAACCCCAGGGGGAGACATTTTGGCTTATAAATTTATTTTTTCCCCTCCCAAACATAAAGAGTCTTTTTTTTTTTTTTTTTTTTTAAACTTCAGTCTTTGGTTGACTCTTTTAGCAACAACGCTATTTATATGCAATAACGACCTTCTGTTTTAGAATACGATCAAATCAACGTGTTTAAAAAGTCCGTTTCTAATTAAAACAAGTAATATAAAAATAAATTTTTAAAGTCAATTCCTACTTTTTTTCACTCTATTGCAGAAAAGTCCTTTACAAATAAAGTTGAAATTTTCCTCTTACATCTGGCGCCATCTATTGGTAGATACATGCAACTTAAATCTAAAAAAAAATTAAAATGAATGAATGAATATTTCAAAAACTTTATTAGCATCAAGTGTCACCCACTACAAGTTGAAAAAAAAATGCATTTGAGCTCGAGTGGATGAATAAAGAGTATTTTATGAACGATTGAAAATTTGAACAAGATATATATATAGGGAGAGTGTGAACTTTATGAAAATTCTGTAAGCAATTTGTTATTACACGTCGTTATTATACACTTATTGAAATATGAATTTAATTTGATGAGCCAATAAGGATGAATATGGATTCCGAACCACTACAAATATTCATGACATCGCCGGGACTCGAACCAGAAAACCTGTGGCATCGAGCGCTGGTCACTCAGCCATTCAGGCCCCTTATTAGAATTACTTAATGAGGAAAAATAATCCTTCATTCTGAATCAATCAGATACAATAACTGACAACATTTTTTTTTTAGTCCGTCTTGTTTGGAATTAACATTTTAACAAAATCAGCAATTTTTCATTTCGTCGTGTTTGTTTTCGAATCATTTGTTTACATTACAGACCTCGAATACCAATCCAACCTCCGTCAGTAGTTGGTTATTTTCAGAAGTACTACATTTTCTTGGAAATGCGCTGCTGTGGAATACTTGACTTCAGCTGATTTGGCATCACGTCTCCATTGTGCTGGCGGGAAAAAGAAAAATATTGGCATTGGAAAGTTCAGATAGAAGATTCACTGCAGTGGTTGGACATTGCCCAACAAGACAAATAAACAGTCAGATATATCCGAAATCCGTGTACTACTGTACAATAAATAAGACCCATTTTCAATTTAAAATTCCGGGGCTTATGGAATTTCAATTCCTTCTATTAGCTCACACTCTCCCTATATATATCTTGTTCAAATTTTCAATCGTTCATGAAATACTTTTTAGTCATCCACTCGAATTCAGAAGCATTTTTTTAACTTGTAGTGGATGACACTGTATGTGAATTCAGTTTTTCAAATATTCATTAAATTTAATTACTTAATTTTAGCTTTTTTTTTTAGATTTAAGTTGCATGTATCTACCAATAGATGGCGCCAGATAAACTTAAAAAAGGAATGAAAATTATTTATAAAGGATTTCTACAATAAAGTGGAAAAAAAGTAGGAATTGACTTTAAATTTTTTTTTTTTTTTTTATGTATTACTTGATTCTTTTTTAGGTTGCTGGCACTTTCCTTGACATCTGTGTGAAATTTTAAGTCGAAATATTCATCAGTGTTTGAGTTACGCTTGGCTTTGTGGAGACACTTAAACTGATTCCGGAGATTCTCGAAATGTCTGAATTGATTGAACAAAGAACATGCATTCAATTTTGTTTGCGGAAACGTATAGAATGTTGCAGAAGGCATTCGGTGAGCATTCCTATATCGGAAAGAAATGTTTACAAGTGGTATAAGCAGTTGAAAGAAGCCAGAGAACGAAGACGAAGAGCGCTCTGGTCGACCACCGACCTTAACCGACGAAGCTCACGTCCAAAAATTAAAGATTCGGTGCTTGCAAACCTTCGATTTACAATTCGAGACCTTACTGATGATGTTGGAATTTCAAAAGGATCGATCGATTCCATTTCGGGCGTCAAATCTCGATGGGTACCGAAAATACACTGCATTGATTCTTCGTGACTTCCAAAATGCCAAAAATGAAAACTATATTCCAAAAATGAAAAAAATTCTTTTCGCCAAAAATGAAACCCATATCGTTCCACAGCCACCGTATTCTCACCGTGTGACTTCTGGCTATTCCCTTAACTCAAAAGATGGTGGTGCATTAATAATCGCTGTAGTCTGAACGAATTTGAATGCATGAAGCATTGTGCAGCACAGGCGTCATTTTATGGGAAGGAGTTCCAAGACTGTCGATCAAGTTAAATCAGCAACAGTCCACCCTTTGGCATGGCTCTTTGTTGTGTGCATTCGTCAAACTGTGACCATGAAATGTTACCTAAACGCTTCGCCTAAATGTCATTCCTCTAAACTAATTTCTTCTATGTGTTGGGATTTCCTTTTTCACCAGTATGTATGAGTATCCCAATTGAGAAGAGATCTTTTAGAAATATCATTAAATAAGCAAATTAAATACAGGGTGATTATAATGAAAGTCCCACTTTCAAAATGCTGTAAAAAAAAAAAAGAATCACTCACCACAATGAGTTAAAACTTGAACTGAAGATGCTCTGAAAAAGGGGGGAAATAAAAAGCTCCGAAGTGTATTAATAGATGGAGCTGTAAGCAGCATAAAGAAGGTGAATTCGGCTGCCAGGGATGGGATGATGATCGAAATGACCGTATTTGGCATGAGTTGCACATTCAACCAACTGTAGTGTTCAATGTGCTGGATTGTTTTGGTTTTTGGCCGAAAAAGACGACTTCCAAGTCATTCAACAGGTGTGACACTGTGAAATGGTGGAAAATCCGTCCACCGCGGCAAGGTCATACTCAATTGATGGGAAAAATAGGTGGAACTTTTTTTTTTTTTTGATGCTGTGCCGTTTCCCTTTTTCCCCTTCTTCAAGTATCTACAGTTCTAATTTGAACTCATTGTGACGAATGGTTTTTTTTTTTGACAGCATTTTGAAAGTGGGACTTCCATTATAATCACCTTGTGCTCTCTACAAATATACACTAAAATGGATTCCGTATTTTGGCTATAAATTGGAAAAATTAACATTTCCTAAAAATTAATGAATTGTAATTTTTACAGTTTCTTCATTCTTCAATCCATTATTTTTTAAACAATTTTTTCAGTGAGGTACAATTGCTTTCCTAAAACAAAACTTACGAAACAAATTTAAAAATAAAAAGGATTTTTAATGTCAGCAGCATATATATAATGGTAAACTTGTCTATACAATAATGAAATATGACACAATGTAAATTTGTATTATTTTTTAAAGTATAACAATTCCACTTTTATTAAAAAGTTTGCAATGATAGTGTGAATTATCAATTTTATACATACATATATACATAGAGCACCAAAAAATTACAAATTAGTTACATTTACAATTACACAGAAATGTTAGTTTACAGTTGAAAGAATAAATGCAATATGAAAGAATATCCTAAACCAGCACTTAAATCTTGAAGTGACAAAACAGTGTTGTTGGTATTACTGGCAATATATATATATCTCTCTTGAATTTGGCCATTCCATTCTTTACATGTGTGTGCGCATTATATGAAGTACTATTAACATAATATCAAACAATCTTAATAACATTCATCGCCATTTCATAAACTATTCATTACTTTGTCTTAAAGCACAGACAAATAGAATAACTAAAACAGTAATATTTAACTTTTATCTTTAATATCTTTTATTTAAAGAAAAAGTTCAAATTAAAAAAAAGAAAAGAAATGACCGTTTTATAGGGTAACAGCTTTGAATAGTTATCTATTCCAATAACCATTCAAAAGTGATTTCTAACACATATGATTTTCAAACTCAAAAGCCCCCACAGTTTTATGACATTTTAATACATACACAACCTATGAGAGGCTTTTTACGAGCTGAATGACAATTTAAATGTACTTGACGCAAAACAAAACATAAATAAAAACAACTCCAACATGTACTTACAGGAAAGTGTGTATACAGTACAATCATTGCCCTACAACAATGTTGTAAAGCATTGTAATGATGTAACATGATGTTAATATAATATAAAACAACCTTCTGTTGTAATGACAAATCAATTACAACAGAAGGTTGTATTCAATGTTATTTAAACAAAGTCATATATAACATTTAATTATTACATTTATATTTAAATGCTAAACATTTATCTTTTTAAATGACTTGGAAAATTCATAATACCTGCATACATCACAAGATCTCCTGCCGCTATATCTGTGCAAAGGCGGTCACTATAGGAACAGGTTACAATAGAGAAAATCCATTTTGAGTCGTGGTAATCCGATGGAAATTTTGGCTCTATTTCATTGTTCATGCAATTTTTTAGTTGAAAAAAAGTAACTAATCAAGCATATTTTTTGGTTTTTTCAATGTAAGTATCCTTACAATCCAGTATCTTGTTTTCATTTTTTTTTTTTGTTAACATTTTAAAATAATTTACATTCCCTGCATTATCCTTTTATTATCAGCATTACTGGCACATCTCATCTCATCTGGAGATGTTTCAGTAACAAACAATTTCTCTCTACTCAATTACAATATTAATGGCCTTATCATTTTACCAATTACATGCCTACTACTACCAGACCACATCACTGTGTCTAGAGCTGAGTTGCCCCTTTACAGTTTGGGAATGATGTGGGTGAGAAGAAGACTGATTGGGCTCTGTGATGCTCTACAATCATAGAAGACCGGGACCTATGGCTTAAAGTGGATTCCGAATCCCTACACACATCCATGGCACCGTCGGGATTTGAACCCGATACCTGTGGTAACGAGTGCTAGAGCGCTAGCCACTCGGCCATCAGGCTCCCCAATTGCTATACTAATGGCCTTATCATTTTACCAATTACATTATTAACAATAATAAATAAGATGTGTTGAATTTTTTTCTTAAATAATGAAAACAGATTGCAGAGATATTGTATATCAACTGCTAAGTAAGCCAATATGACAAACTTATACAACTGGAAATGGATTTGCCATATGGTAATCTGTTCCTATAGCAACCACCATCCTCCAAACAATATGATGGAAAGAGTTCTCGTGATGGACACAATATATATATATATATATATATAAATCCTTTTCTATCATGTATATGTACATTACATAAGGTAAATATATCAATTTATTGACTTATAAATTCTCTTAAATATTAATTTTTGCAGGTCTTTCATTCAAAACCTTAAGTGGATGCCCAAATGTTTAATTTCTTAGTTTAAATACAAAACTATACTTTTCATTTAAAAAGAACACACATAATATTTACAATGAGCATAAGAAATAGACATTAAGAACTGTATTTTTACATCAGATTGAGATAAATATTTTTTCAAAACCCCGAAATGAATTCATTCCTATAAAATTTTGCAATTTTTTTCTTTTTAAGTCATACTTTTAATAGTGCAGTTATAAATTCAATTGCATATTTCATCTGTTTTTTCTTTTCTATAATATATATTTAAATTATCTTTAAATTAAAAAGAATTGCTTAAGATTTATATTACATAATTTTTAAAGAAATTTGTTATATTTGCCATTAAATGAAACCAGCTTTTTAAATATATATTTATATACTCTTTCTAATGAATTTCATATCACAATGAGCTAAAATGATACTAGATTCAATATCTCATAAAAATTATATAAATTACGATATACTAGCACATTAAACAACATCAAATTCCTTTGATAAGGATTTTGCAGCATTTTAACAACAACACACAGAAGGCAAATAAATAAATCTACATATTACCTATCTTTTAAAAAAATTTAAATTTTAATACATATCGATACAAAGCAATTAATAAAAACAAAAATCATATTTTAATCTGAAGAATATTTACACAACAAAATGAAATGCTTAAAAATTAATTACAGAAAACAATGCCGATGGCAATCAATTGAAATAAGTAAATCAAAACGAATTTCTTGCAAAATCCTAGTCTCGCAATAAATAGATCAAACAATACAGTGTTTAATGAACTAATACTCTTCATAAGGAAAAAAGAAACAAATATTTTTTTTTATCCACATGCAGAATTTTTATGAAATCAATAAGAGTTGAAAATACTGTTGTCTTGCCACCCCACGAAGAAAATTTACTTTTGCTACATATATCACTTGATTGACATTTTGACAGTAGACAACTCATCTTGAATTGTGAAGACAGATTCAAGTTTGTTTTTATTTTCAGATCAAAAAGACATTTGAACCAACACAACGAGACATCATTCAATCATTGGAATACTTTAAGTGGAGTTTCCTTTGCTGTGCCTCGTGATATCCTCTTGCTGCTTTTCCACCACACTGACTGTGAATTCCAATCTATAACAAGTCATATATATATATATATATATAAATTTAAAGTCAATTCCAAAAAAATTTTATTTTAGTTACTTTTTATTAATAATTTTCATTCCTTTTTTTTTTAAGTTAGAAAAAAATTCTCTTTCTCTCTCACACACACTTTCCATATCTCTCACTAATTTATTCACATGTTTCATTTCCCATTTTGTTCCCTTCTCGACTCAGACTAGAACCCACAATGAAAAAAGAATCTGAAAAGACATTTTTTCCACACGCTTTGCCACTAACGGCATTTAGTCCTAAATTTATATCTTGTTAAATATCTTATAGAAGATAATTTTTTTTTCACCCATATAAAACTAAAATTAATGAATTAAATTTAATGAATGAATTAATTAATATTTGAAAAAATTGCATTAACATCAAGTGTCATCCACTACAAGTTTCAAAAAAATGTATTTAAACTTGATGTGGAATAAAAGTATTTTATGAATGATTGAAAATTTGTACAAGCTACATAAATATATATAGGGAGAGTGTGAACTAACAGCAGGAATTGAAAATGAATAGTGTTAATTTGGACTTCATTCTTGCATAGAAAACACAACATTTGCATTGTAAAGTGTGAATAGACTGAAAAACATGACAGACTTCCTATAGATAAAAACTAAATTAACTTAAAGTCAATCAGAAAGTTAAACAAAAATAACACACCAGTACTTTTGATGCGCAACAAAACTTAATAAGCATGAGATTTTAAGTACTATAAATTATTTTCAAACTAGTAAAAGTAAAAGCTTAAATGATTGATGTGTGAATGTCCTTTTCCATAGAATTACTATCAAATCCCATGCAAAAAAAAAAAAAAAAAAAAAAAAAAAAAAAGACTTTACTATAAATTAAAAATCTTTCTAAAAATGCATATTTTGTAAAAAAAAAAAAAAAAAAAAAGTTTCAAAACAGCCCTCCTCTCCCAATAACAGGGATGACATTTAAATATTCGTTACGAATAAATATCACATTTTAAAGCTCATATTCGTTAAGCATAATGTAATAAATCTAATTTTCTTTTCAGTTTAATACCATGAATATTTTTAATTTTGAGCACAATAAAACCCCGGTTTTTAAGGAATAAAAGGTGGTTAAGAAAATTTATTTGCCAGCCACATATATGGCAAAATTTTTATATCAGTCAACAGATATAGTTAAGTTCTGTACAGATTATGAATGCTGTGTAGAAATGTATGTAATGAGATAATGCATATGCAAAATACAACTCCTTATAACCAAATGTTGCTTTGAACAAGAAATCTTTCCTTGGTGGCCAAAGTTTAAGAATAACACCAAATACAATATACATATTGGATCAACAAGAAAGTTCTTTCAGTTTTCACTATTTAAAAGTTTTGTGAAAACCGGAATTACTTTCTCACTGACACAATATATATATAATAAATGGTGCTTCACAACAATCAATACATAAATAGATGTGCTAGGTCGAAACATCATGCAGTAGCAATTATTTTCAATTCTAGAATAGAACTTATTTCAAGGTTTCAAGATGCATAGTACATTGCAACAATAATAACTAGTGGATGCAACAAAAAATAGTATTCTTAATAACAATAATTACATACCCTATTGTGAACTTCATTAAATGCAGATGTAATAGATGGCGAGACATTTTCCTTCCCAACTTTTTTTCATCGAGTTATTTCCATCGGCCTTAATCCTGCAAAAAAAAAAAAAAAAAAAAAAGGAAAGGAACAATGAATACTGAATCACAGGCATAAATCACAAAAAACAATGCAAAAATTATTGAGTAGATGTCACAACGTACTCGCCCAGAATCATTGGAAAACGGATTCTCCTGTTAAGTTCAGCAGCTCGTTGGTCTCTGCTATCTTCTCACAATTTTCCTTCATCTGAAAAAGAAATGACGGTTCAAAACTTTAAAGATTCAAATGCAATAATCCAAAGTGTATAGTAGTTTTTTCCATTTATTTTTTATGCTAAGTCTGAAATATCAAAGGGCTATTCTAAAAGATTTATATGCAAGGAAGGAGTCATATCAAATATTATATAAATTTAAAGCATGTAAAGAAAGAAAGAAAAAAAACCCCAGGATAATGTTGACTGAAAATAACAATGCTAAAGGTTGGGAATATTTATCCCAACCATAAACATTTAAAAAAAATTGACCTAAATTGAAAAAAAAAAAAAAAAAAATACACCCACAATCATATTAAATGTTGAACATTTGAATCCCTTATTAATCTTATTAAATTTAGCCTAAGCCTCTTTTGATATTATATTAAGTAAACATAAATTTTTAAATCCTTTTTTTTTTTTTGCAGAAAAAAAAATTTCACTTAAGTGAAAATAAATTTCCATCATTTTCTTTAGTCATGTCTTTATAAGGATACATTCTTAGAATATATAATAATTTTTACAAGGAATTTTAACCACAGTAAAAACTCATTTAAAATAATATGCAGATTTCAATTAGATATAAGATAAAAATGTATGATGCCTATAAAACATTTTGCATCAAAATATAGACTTTATTGCTTGTATTATTATTTTAAAAAAATTCCTCTTTGGATGAATGCTTTGATTTAGAATCATAAGCTATAGGAAGTAAATCCTCGTGCATTTCAATAGATTTTGTTTAAATTCACTTTTCTTCAATCAATAATATAATTTACTTTAATTTTGCTAAAAAACAAAAGGGAAGTATACCACAAATTACATAATCGCATCATAATGGATTATTTCATTTAACCTCGCACAATTATGGCAATAAGGTATGCAAAAGTAATTGATCAAACAGATAATAAAAATTTTATGATACAAAAAAAATAGATAAAATAAAGTAAAGAATAAATAAAAAATTTGTGATAATTGCAATAAATAAAAATTGCATAAAAAATAATGATATAAAATGCAATTAGGAACCATAAATATAGAGTCATTCCCATTTTGATGAAAATTTATGAAAAAAAGTTTTTATTTAATTAAGAGAATTAATAATTCATCTGTGAATTATCCACATGTGTTTTGTAAAAATCAAAAATTGAAAGAAAAAAATATAATTGCCATAAAACTAATTTTTAAAGTACGACTACACAAAATGAATTTAAATCATTAAATTTTTTTTTTGAATGATACTAATTTGATTTTTAATTAACAATCAGGCAACACAGATTTAAAATAACATTTTTAGCTTTTATTTCATTAAAAACAATGAATGTTTATCATAATTTTCAATTAAGAATTCGGGAGGGGAATGAATAGTTTCAGTGCCGATTTTAATTTGCAATAAATACAAAATATGGTAGCTTCGTAATACAAAGAGGTTCAAGCAGTGAAAAAAATTATTATAGATGTTTCAACAAGAGAAAAACTCTGGATCAGAGAAACATACAATTTGGAATTCTTCCACATAGATCTCAACTCCTTGTCCAGACTCTCAGTGTTGGTCACAATATGGCCATGCTTGTCAACAATGGAGATTTTCTTTCCTCTTTCTTTACACTGCCTCCTGCAACAAAACACAAATGAAATTCTTTTCAAATATATAAATAATTGTTTATTTTTAATACTTTCATAGTTATTTATTTAGTAAAATGCATTTGTTTTGTAAAAATAAGCCAAATGTACTCAATACCATGCATGACTAAAAATATTGCCCATTATTTGTATCTCATTTTCGTAACAATTTTAAATGCATAAAATAAAATGCACGCAGCTTTAAATTATAAGAAAGAGATATTTACATAAACTTTTTTTTTTTTTTAAACTATTGTACTTTGATTATGTAATCATATTAATAACACAGGCATGTTATAATGTTAAATAATAAAATAATATATAAATATAAATAATAAGCTTTAATAATGTTTTTGCTATAAACACATTTTGTGCTCAGGTTACCATCATAGAAGTCCATTTTGAAATCAGGATCAGGCGAATTTTCCATCATGATACATTTGGCATTTTTCCCAAAGAAGGTCAACTTGGGCGTCCTGGCTCTTAAAATGTCCACAAACGTTTTGGCGATCAAGTACATCTTCCAGTGTGTTTTGGGAAAGTTGGTGAAATTGTAAAACTTGATCTCTTTGGAGTTGGTGGGCAGGGGAGGAGGGCAGTCTTGCAAAGCAATCTTCTTGGGCTTGTACAGCTTGATCTGCAACAAGATTTTTTAATTTATTATTTATAACATTATTTTAATAACAATAATAGAGTTAAAAAAATACTTGTAAGATTTTTTAAATGAACTTTATGATGCTACATTACATCTCTGGATTTTTTCCTGTTTTCTGTGCTTTTTAATTAAATTATTTAATAATATATTAATTTTGATGTTTAAATATATTGCCATTAACTCTTTAATAACAATTTAATGATATCTCTGGACAATTCAAAATGGATTTCACATCATTAATTTACATATAATGATGCAAAAATGAATTTTTATGGATTAAAAGAAATGTAAAATGTTTTCAATAACTACTAATTATCCACAAACAGTAATTTAGAACTATGGTTGCAAGAATTCACAGCAAGAAAGTTGTTTACTTTTTACTATTTTGCGATGTTCTATCACATAAATCTGTTTCTACAAGAATTTAAAATATAATCAAATTTGCTGCAACATACTTATAGGATTTAATTAGGTTAAAAATAGTGTTATGTTTTGTTAAAGTTGTGTAAAGAAAATGTTTTAGGTGATGATATGGATGTTATAAGATTCAAATAGAACAAATCAATATTTTTAATAAATAACAGAAGAGTATTTTAATTCTATTTAGTGAAATGCGCTATCTTAACTTAGCAACAGATTTAATATACATATAATATCTCAGTAATAACATCAATATAAAAAAATGTTTCTTTTCATCTCATGTCAAATTTCATGAAGTAAAATTTGATATGTAAAATAATCAAAAATAAAAAAAACTTACCTCCATGCCATCTGTGGAAATGATGCACACATCAGACACAAACTGTTGCTTATTTCTAGTTTTCAAGAGTTCCACAATGACCTGCCTCTCTGCAGAAATAGACACAACCTGGAATGACAGAAAATGGATTTTTAAAGAAGGCGTTCCTAAGAATAAAATAAATACTCCAACTGTCATAAAATACTGACTTAAAACCACTAGTAATTTACAACATAAAATGGGATTCCTACTACCAATATGTGTTGTAGTCATTATTTTACAAATAAGAATAAATTCATTTGCAATTATGATAAAATCTTTGGCATCCGCTTTTATTGTTGTGTGAGATCATTTTTTCACACCCCACTCAAATGCATAGAAATTCCTTCAAGGAACTTGCATCACAAAGTCATTTAACATCTCTAGAATTTCCACCAAGAGAAGCTGCTCTCATCAGATAAACGGTTTCCAAGAACTCCAGATTTGCATCAAGGAGAACAAAAGCAACAGTAATCCTCATAGGGGAAAAATCTATTATAAATATATGCATTTTATATTGCTAGCATACAGTAATTCTTTTCTAATGTTGTTGTTTTTTACGAAATATTTATCAATTTTATTTTTATGTAAATCAATTTTCTCCTATTGCAAGAAAATACAACATTTATTAATAGAATCAATCAGTATGATTTCAAATATATTTGCATTCTACATTATGCTTTTGAGGGTTAAGCAGATAGCATGCTTGTTTTCCAAACCAAGAGAGTTTGGTTTAAAACTCGACAAAAATAAACTGAACAGAAACTTCTTTTGTCTGCATCAGGGATGAATGTGGCATATTGTCCAAGCCAGAAGGGTTAAAAAAAATTTTTTTTTCCTACATCAAATTGTACTAATATCCATCATAAGAGCTCTGGCAGCCCAATATAATTTAGCTTTGGTAAAGTTGTTTGAGTTAAAAGTCATAAAATCAAGTGCAGTGCATGTTGTCAAATGTAAAAAGTCCATGGCTTCACCCGACGAGGACAGACATCATGAGTAGCTACACCCATGAGGTGCAAGTGTTTATTAAGAAATTTATGTCCTGCTGAGAGTCAGAAATTTACTGTAAAAACTGCATGGGGCAATTCCATTAGGTTGGGTGATGAAAGGGTTAAAAAGTAAAAGGCCTTTCATTGATTCGAGAAGAATGCAAGTATCCCCATGTCTACCTCTTGTGTTTCTGTTCCAAATTCAGATGCACAATATGAAGCCGTCGTACCCTCTTCAAGGGTTTTCTAAGTAATGTTGATACACATTTGAGAGACAAATGACTTCAGGTCAAGTGCATATTATTTAAAAACAAAAATAACCTTATACCACTTAGTATGTAACTGCTTTGAAGATATTTGTTCATTTTTTTAAACATTTTAAAACGAGAAATAACTAAACTATGTACAAGACTAAACAAGTAGCAAAAAGAATCAGCACACTTACAGCATCATTCTTGATCCGATGCTTTCTGGGCTTCAATCTCGCAGCATTCAGAGGAAGGGTCGTTTGTTCCAAGCTGTTCGAATCGAGCTTCTCAGGGTGGCTGTTTTTCTGGTGGCTCTTCTGGCAGCAGCAGGAAGTTGCATGAGAACATTTGGCGCAGAGGTCAGAGTGGCTGCATGCCAGCTGGAGGGCATTATTCTCGCCATTCGAACTGTACAAAAAAAATAAGGCATTGACTTATTAAGATGGTCCTTGACTTACAAATGCTCAAACCTAAGGGTCTTGATTAATAAATGCTCACACACTTTACAATAATGTTCTAATGCAGCTGACAATACATACAGTTAATCTTTTGTCATAACTAAGGGGTTGCACAGCTATTACTCATTTAGCACTACCCAGGGGGCATGTGTAGCTTGAAGATAGGCTACAGATACGATCCTATGAGACCAGGACCTACGGTTTAAAGTGGATTCTGAACCCCTACAAACATCCACGGCACTGTTGGGACTCGAACCCAAAACCTGTGGTACCCAGCACCATATAGCGCTAGACTTTTGGCCATCAGGTCCCAACTTTACAATAATAAATAATTAAAATTTTTCTCTTTGATTTCTGTTTTATGAATTATATTTGATATTTCATTTAAATTAGAATATGTAAAATTTTGGGAATAATTTTATTTATTTATATTGCAAAGCCTTTTAAATTTTATACATTATTTACTAAAATAAAAGTAATTAAGAATATTTGATTCTTAAAAAGTAAACTTCTTCCTTCAGCATATAAGATCCTTCATCAAGCTAAAATGAAAATAATTTATTTTTTTTGCAAAAATTGCATTTACACAGGATGTTTAAAAATGTCTCAATGGATGTAATAATGCATCAAAAAATTTATAAAGTAATTGATATTTTGGATTAATTGGCAATTATTAATTATTCAAATCATAATTATTACAAAATGCCTTTGTTTTATGATAATGTGCCAAAATGCACTGATACATTGTTGATAAAGATAATCATTAAATATTAATCACTATCTTAATTATTGAAAATATCTACAATATTATTCTTCCTTCAGCCAGTTCTGCAAAATCTTCCACATTTGTAATCGAGCTTCTGCTTTAGTGCCATGAACTCAAGTTTTTTGTTTTTGTTGTCTTTAAAATTTTTTTGATAGCTTACACCTCTTGTAATTAATGTTTCATAGTAAATTTTAATAAAACTATTTTAAGGAATAAACTTTATTTTTACTTTGCTTAAAATTTCATATAAGAAAAAAATTAATAGGTCTAAGTTTTGTCACACTTTATATATATATATAAAGCAATAATCATTTAATATATATAAATAAATATTAGCAGAAATTTATTTTATTTTAACCAAGTAAGTATTTTGGCATAGCTGAAATCTGTTACATTCAAATAATGTTTCAGTAAAACAGACCTTTTTAAACAATTTTCTTTTCATTAATTCATTTTCCCTTCAGAACTTCATAATGAATAATTAAAGAAAGCCTTGAATTCATAATCTGCATACTGTTCTATAATGGTAATATTAATTCTAATGTCAACTTTCCTTGCAATTTTTAAGAATTTTTTTCAGTTTGCTTTAACACAGGAATTTTTAATAATAACCTTTTATTTTTATCAGTTCAGAAAAAAAGTTTGTTTGCTCCCAAATAAAGCATCCACTGGATGCATAGCATTCCTGCAATTATGGGTTCCTAACTTAGTTTCACTGAAAACAATGATGTTTAAATAAAGTTAGAATTCATTTTTTTATGGAACAAAAGTTTGATAAATAGAAAATATTTAATAATTAAAACTTCTGATATTTTGTTAATTTCAAACTTGTAGAATTTTGTTTTGTTATAACAAACACAAGACAAGACTTTAAGACATCTATAATTTTGTAAACATCAAAAATATTTTGTATTCCATGCTATTTTGAGAAATATAATGAATCATGTTCAAATAAAATTTCTCCTTAAGTAAAATTATTGAAAATAAAAACACGGTTCATTTAGCAAACATTTTTTTAAGTTAGAATTTCAGAAGTAAAAAATTGGAAGATTTAATGCAAAAAATAATAGGGAATTTTTTTTTTTTTTTTATATATATAAAAAGAAAAGAAAATAGAACTTACTGATTAAATTTACAATTGAAATCAGTACATTTTTCAGACATGTAAGGGTTGGTGCGGTGAGATTGGCAATGGTCATGTTCATCTTTGGTAACCACCAAATTATCCCCACAAATTCTGCCTTGAATTCGGCAAGAATCACTTAAAACAAAAAGATTAAAATTATAACAAAATATTTTTCAAAATTTTTTTAGAATTGTTCCTCTAAATAAATTGTTTTATTAATTTGATTTATAAGGAAAATTAGGAATTTTTTTTTATGCCAATTATAGTAATTATATTCCAAGAAAGAGGCTAGAATAATGCCAAGACGAAAGTTTCAGAATTTTCGAATATAAAAAGGAATCTTATAATATTTTTGGTTAATCTTTTAAAAGACTTTTACAGCATTAAGTTGATTAATAGACAAATTCAGCTAGCATCTTAGTGCAGATGGACTAAGTTATTATATCAGCAAATGTTTTAAATTTCTAAATAATGACTACAGTTGTATTTTGATAATTAAAATTCAAAAGTTAAAAAATTGTGCTTTAAAGAAAAAAGGGCTAATTTATTTAAATAAAAAGTAGTAAAAATAAAATAGCAATAACAAATTACAAATTATAACACAATTTTGCTAGCACCTAAATGATATTATATTAGTAAGTATCATTTATACTAGTGGTCTCCAAAATGTTGTGTGTGCATGCTTTGGGGGTGATATTAGTATAGTGATGTTTGAGAGCATGCCAAAAATATAAACTTACAAACACATTGCATTAACAGAAGGCATCTGATCAGATTGTTTTAATAGTATACTGAAAAAGCAATCACATTAAATTCTGAATAAAGACATTAATTTGTAATTTAATTTAAATGTATGTATAATGATTAAAATAAATAAAAATAATTTTATTTTTTGACTACACACAAATAATGTAAATATGCACACACGCAGACATATACATTCTGTGTAGAAAGTATACAGAATTTATAATTTAAAACATGCTCATAAAAGATATCACTAGTTTTCTTTTGTAAGTTGTTAACACTACACTGAGTTACCATGAGAAATTTCAGTGCAATCTGTCACTCAGTTGTTGATGATGTTTTTAAAATTTTTTAATGTAACATTTTTGAATGATCTGCAAAAAGTTTGCCTAAATTCTGTATCTCAAATGAAATTTCATGTGATGAATTGCTAAAAATTTCGCTGAAGGTCTATGGTGAATCATGCATATAAAAAATTATATATATACATCATATGAATGTTATAGAACATTCAAAGAAGGCCAATATGTGGTAATAGATTTGTCTTGTTCTGGGTAACCTTTAATTGCCATGAGGAATGAAAAACTTTAACAACAATTAAGAAGTTGGTTAGATCGTAACGCCATATGAGTCTTAGAAAATTGGCTCAAAACGTGAATGTATCTCTTAATTCCATTGATAACATTTTATGACTGATACTTTGAGTATGAAATACATCAATGCATGGCTCAATTTTGTCCAAAAAGAGCAAAGTCCCTGAAGATATGAAATAAATTTCGATATATATATTATATGGAGTACAACTTCTACTTATTTTCATCTCAGGGGTATGCAATCCAAAAGTTTGGAGATAGCTGATTTAGATACTAGCGAAATTGTAACTAGCATGGTAAGATAAGAATTTAGTTTTTGAAAATCCAAAAAATTTGTTTGTATGAAGTATAAATTCATACAAACAAAATTATATGCAATTGATAACTTGGAACAACCCTTTTCTTAAAGATGTAAATAAACCTCTCAAATGTTACGAAGTTTTTGTAATCTCTGTATGTCTAAGTGTTAAATGATTTTCCAGGGCACATTAACGTCCTGGATTATAACTAGTAATATGGTACAAAGCATTTTTCATTAGAAAATTCTGAACAATAATTTGCTTTTGAAAGAATGGAATCCATCAATGTCTACCTTGTCTTTTGGCCATAAATGTTTTCTGCAGAAACATAGTCCTTCCGAAGAGAATTCTTCAAAGAAGGCAATGCCTGTATTCTGCCTTTAAGTCGATCTAGAGTTAAGGATCTCTCTGGAGGGTAAACGACTAGAAAAAAAGACATGTACATTTGTAAACAAATAATTTTCTCTCCATTACTAATAGTTCATGATTAAAAGAACTTAAACATTAAATGTAACATGAAACATTAAATTGTATAGATATAATAACTTTTAATTAAATGAAATGCTCAATGCTATATTGAAAATTCAACGTATAATCCAAGACTTATTTGAAATACTTATGAATATGAGCGATTCATAATATATATAATATGAATACTTTTAGTGAATTATTTTCATAACAGCTGCAATATAAATTTTTTTAATGATTTCATGAAATAATACTAAATATACTTGAACTATGATAAAACTTCAAATATTTCTTGTTTATAAAAATTCCAGAAAATAATATAAAGTAAGTAAAAGAGTGAAAAAATATTTGAAAGTAAGTTTCCAACATGACAATGAAATGAAGCAAAACTCATAGTAAATCATATTAAAAATTACAAACTTTTTGTGTCTATTTTTTTTTTGAAAATAGGATTATGTTAGGAAACATAAATCTCCTTTATTTTTTTAATTCAGTAGAATTTATATCTAACTCTATTTTGATATATTAAAAAAATGTAAACATTTTAAATCATAATTTATTTTATAAATCAGTGTTAATAAATAAACATATTTTCATTAATCAAGCAAAGTTTATAAATGTTTAATGTTACAAAATAAATTGCATATTCATTCAATATTACTAAAATAAATGATAATAAGCAGGGATTATGTTTAGCTATTTTTACATTTATCATAATTTGAAAGTAATTTTTGAAAATAAAGAAGTATATTTTTGATAAATGGATAAAAAAAAAGTAATCTGTATTAGCTTTGCAAATGAAATTTTTAATTTTGTGCATTGTGGCAGGGAAAGTGTGCAATGCCTTCAAAGGGAAAATACTTCTCTTCTGGTTTTGAAATTGAAAGGAGAATGCATACTATTTATGAACCTAATTTTTAAAGTTAAGTACTTTTTATTTATTTATTTGCATTACAAAAGGTTCATATTAAAAATTCCAACAAGGTAATTCCTTAAATTAAGCATTTAAGGTGACATAAGAATTTTTTTTTCTTGCTGTTGTTTCCTATTTACAGAAAGCATAACGACAAATGCGAACACTAATGCAAAGTATTTTTACTTTTATATTTCTGATTCATGTGTAAGTAGTTGGAGAAATTTTTATTTGTAGGAAACATATTGCAACCATTCTACTATTGTGAATTCTTTCAGAATGTTTTCCAATCTCTTTTAAATGTTTGTAAGTGATCTTTTTTTTTTTTTTTTTTTTTTATGCAAAATGAGTCCCTATGCTTAAGATTTTTTTTCCCTTAAGTTACCCATGAATATATATATATTCTAGTAAAATGGAAATTTCAAAAACATGTCAGTGATCTCGTTTATGGTGTCACTCAAAACTCATATCTAACTGATTGTCTATTCAGCAACAGACAAGTGCCACATTTAATCTATGAAAAATTAAAGTTGCATGTATACCTATGCTATAAACTTTATTTACTGGAAACCCTTATTTGTTCAATATTAAAAAATTTACCTGTGTGATAAGACTTAAAATATTCAAACGATTTTTAAGTTTCTGAAACATACAGTAAGGTGAAAAAAATTGCAATTGGTTATGGAATAATTATTACTCAAGTGCACTTACTCACCATTCTTTTAGTAAAGGTGATTTTGCAAATCTGGTGTCTGATCGACACTTCCTTTCGATGCACAGATTCAGATCAGAATGATTTGAGTTGAAACCACTGTCATAATTACCTTGACTCTTATGATGACTCTCCTTTCCACTCCAAGAGCCATGCCCACTGTCTTTGTAGTAAGAGCCTTTTTTAAACAATAATTTTAAGTAACTACAAAATTATTTAAATAGCATAGTTAATTACTCTATTGAATTCAGAAAGTTTTGTACTCTTATTCACAAAAGTAAATGTGATAATTTTTTAAATTAATAAATTTAAAATTACTATTATTTATTATTAAATTTCAACACCTTTTTTTTTTTTATATCTAACAAGTAAATTTTATACAACTTTATTATTAAAAAAAAAACCTGATAAATTTGTAATCTCTATTTACACATGGCTTATTTAAACATATTAAAAAATAAAGAGATGAATTGAATGTGAAAATCCTCAATATGTATCAAAAGTAGAAATATCTCAAAAAGTTTTAATACTTTGATAAAACATTCTCAAAATAAAAGTCTGTATATTCACAATTAGAAAAGAGAAGCTTCATTTTAAATTTAATCACTATCATTTATTCACAATTCATTGAAGAGTATTTTTAGTAAAAGTACTTATTAAAAAACAGAATGAAATTCTATTCCTACTTCATTCTATTTTTAAACTTCATTAGCTTTTTTTTCATAAACATAAATAATTTGTAACTAAGAAATGCAATAATAATAATAATAATAAATCATTTTTAAAATGATATACATGTTCTTTCAAATATTATCTTTTTAAAAATGTCTTTAATTAAATAAATGTTAATTATCCTTCATTTGATCAATACAATCTTCATAATTCTCTCCTTTCTTTATAATTTTTTTCGTGTTTACATGAAGCAAGTACTAATCAGTTCACTCATCTTCATGAGTGGCTGATTCTACTTTTTAAAAATAATTATTTATATATCAAATTTTTTTTTTTTTATCTTCATATTTGTTTCTGCAGAAATTTTTTATAATTTTAGTAAGGTATCCTCCAGAAATTCAGAACTACCTATGTAGCACTGCCTTAGATAATAAATGCAATTGGCAATTGTTTTGTTAACAATTCAGATTTCCAAGAATAAAAAAAAGCTGTCAAGTATTTTTAATAACAAGTTTTTAAATCAAAACAAGGAGAAAGAAATAAGATATTTAATATTTAAAAATAAGTTATAAATACTTATTTTATCTTTTAGTAATGAATTCACTTGCATTTATTCATATTTTCATGAATATATTTTTTGACTTTTATCATCTTGAAGTAGAATTTAAGAACACATTTTGTGATTTGTTTTAGAGAAAAATTAAATCCTTAAGTGCACAAATTTAAAATTTTTATTTGGAGTATCATTCTTTTCTTTTTATCTGAGAAAACATTTATTTTCAATAATTTCCTCATTTCTATGAATACAACCAAATTATATAATAAAATAATTAATTATCTTTCCATCATTCTCCTAACCTGAGTTTCAATTATTTCCCTAACAGTGAAAAATCAATTAGATTTTTACATAGATTACGAAGTGGAATATCAGGATTCATAACTCAGTAATTAATGGCATAAAATATTCTTCCTAGTAAGCAAGTTTTTTAATTGTGTTTATAAAAATTAATGCTTGATGTTATATATATATAAAGAAAGCAGTATAAAGGAAAAAATTCATATTGTTTTAATGTATTTTCACAACTGTGTTGAAATCCCAGAAAAGGTCACTATGAAACTGTACGAGTTGGCATTAATGCTATTGTAACATTAATTTCATCACAAACAATGTCATATGATTAAAAAATACTTATAAAAACATTTAAATATATAATTAAGACATTCTTTCCCTTTTCTAATCATATAAAACATATTTACTAGTTCATGAGATCACTAGATCAATATATAGATAGATATCTATCTAGGTATTGTCATTGTTATAATAACAAATTAGTATTTTAAATATAGAGATACGTCTTTTAATTCTAAATTTAAAAATAAATTTTTGAAAAAGAAAATTACAAAATTATTTTACCTTGTACTTCTTTTCATATTTCTTAAAAAATTTGGAGAGAGGCACAGCTAAAAAGTAAAATTCTCATTTTTAATTTAAGATACACTTATAAAGAATAATTACACATTATAATTCTTTCTGGATATATTTCTGTTACAGGAAAATATCTTGATAATCTTTTGTTGTTTGATATTCTGCATATCATACAATAATTTATATAAGTTTATACTGAATATGGCAGATAGAAATTATTTGTTATTATATGTAATCTTTCAATATTTCAGTAACTGACATATAACTGTCTTACAACTTAAAAACAAAGTTTGTGTTAAAATAATATTTAAAAACAAATAAGGTTTTTAAAACAATTTTACAAAAATAAATAAATAAAGTTTTCACAAGTAGCAATATTTATAGCCTCTCTTTTTATATTCCATCTATGCAATCATAATGCATATTGTGCTCATAAGATGCAGACCTTTAATTGTTCCTTTACATATACATATCATAATTGTGTGTCTTATGATCTATTAAATTAAAAGTACAAATATATCTACAAAACTTTAATTGAACTAAGCCACCATATAACAAAAATATAATATCTCCAGGTAAGACTGCATACTTTATTTCTATTTTTTTTTTTAAAAGACAACACTTCTGCCTAGCATTACTTCTAACTCATGCATGAAATAAACTTTTATTGTTTAAAAGAAAAACAACAATAACCCTTTAACTGTTATGTATTTACCCATATAAACTGAAGTTAAGATTTCCTTTTAATAATTTTCTTTGTATGCATGCATTAAATCTAAAGAATGAACAATGAATGCTTATAAAGGAAACTATAATAAACATACAAATCCAGAAAGACACATACCATCAATCGAGATTCTCTGCCTGGGGTCCTTGGTGAGCAAATCCTCAAGCAACTCCCTGGCCTCTGGACTGACATGTTCAGGGTAGTGCACGTCCTTCACCAGCACATCGTTGAGCACGGCCATGCGTGTCTTGTTATGGAAGGGCGGCTTCCATCCAGCATTGTGTACAGCATGCACCCCAGGCTCCAGCAATCCACTTTCAGTCCATGACGTGTCCTTAAAGCCATCTCCCTAAACACACAATTCTCACATTAACTCAAAATATGGTTACAATAGCATCACAAAAGATTTTGAATAACTACACCACCCAGATTTAAGGGTGACATTTTAATAGAAGAAACTGCCTCCGATGGCATATAAAATATTTTCATTCTAATAACAATTACAGACACCAACTTCAATTGGAATTTTTAGTAGGATTTCCAGCAATTTCAATAGTTTTTTATGCTAGTTATTAGTGGTAAAAAAAAAAAAAAAATCCATATTTTTCAATCAAAATAAATGCTAACCCTACTACAAATATTAACATAAATTGTAACTTCCGCTTAAAATATTTTACAGTAATAAAGAACTTTGAAAAAAAAAATTGAGAAATTTTTCATCAAAATAGGATTAATTAGAGATTATTTTAAGACATCAATTTTTTTTTTATTTATGTTACCAATACATGCATTGAAGTTATTTATAGTAGATTAGATTTGAAATATAAAAACATCTAATTTTTAAAAAAAATATACAATGTTGCACAGCATTTCAAAATGAAAACATAAATATTGTAATAAATAAAAAGAAATTCAGTAAAATTTATAATAAGCAACTTATACAAATAAATACTAAATTTATTTTGCATCTTCCTACAAGTAGAAACCTCACAGACTAACAGTACTTTTGATAAAATGAAAAATTTGCAGCAGAAATACATTATTTGTGCACATTAAGTAACAACTTAGAATATTTCTTTCTTAACTATTAAAAAAATTGCATAAATTTTCTGTTTTTTGAGAAAGTAAGCAGCATTTTTTTTTTTTTAAATCAGTGGACTTTATTTATGTAAAGTTGCAAAAGTAATTGATAAAAAGAACTTTTTAAATTTGTAGACATAACAGTTGCTTCACAGTAAATAAAGAGAATTCATGCTAGTTATATTTGTAACAATATCACGAGTTACTACTTTTATGTCAGTTATGGAAAATTTAGTATCTAAATCTAAAGAATTATAACTGAGTAATAGCACATAAAATATGCTGATTCTAAAAATAGCTATCAAATAAAAAATATAATAAATCAATTAATTAGACTTTCTTCAGTAAAAATACCACAACAGGATTTTTTAATTACAGAAAAAAAAATATTTTAACATATGAAAATTTATAAAAAATAAATATTTCCTTAATCTATTTTTTATATAATTAGTATTTAAAAAATTAATAAAGCTTCGAGATTTTAAGGAAGTTAACAATCTAATCTAGGGCAATATTTTTGACAATCGTAATTTGAAAATGAAATATGTCGTCATGTAACAATTGATACTTTTCTTTTAGATACTATTTAGTTTAAAATTTGCCAGCAATAATATTTAGGTAAAATAAAACTAGCATTCGTTAAAAAAAAAAAAAAAAGGTTAACAAATTAGACAGATAAAATTAAATTAGACAATAATACATAATATCAGGGGGAAAAGTATTATATTGAAATACAAAATTAAAAAAAAAAAAAATTTACTGATACTTACGGAGGCATGTAATTGGCTGTCCCAACCATTGTCTGTTTAGTTTCGTCAGGTTGCTCTAGGTCCGTGGACAGACCAAAATCAGCTATTTTCTATAATGAAGAGATTTAAAATTGAGTAAACTTAAAGAATTAATCATTATATTATACAGAAAATTAATAATAATTGCATGAAATTGCCAAATACCAAATAAGAATAAGTCAAAGAAGAATAGTCATTTAATAAACTAAATAAGAAATTTAAAAAATTAATTTCTGGAATGCACCTCATTTTATATTAATGAATTGTTCAGAAAATTATAATCTAATGAGTAGTGGATTAGACTTACAAACTAAAGGAGCTAGCTCAGTTTGAAAGCCTGAGAAATAAAGATGAACCAAAAGTTTCAGTTTCTATGCTAGAGATGGACATGATAAATCTGCAGTCATAAAAAGTCCCTACATGGATTGGTGTACATAGCAAACTCCTCAGGTGCCACCTTGGAGGGTGTGTATTTCAAGTTGCAATTGCAATGAAATAGCCATATTTCAACCGTTTCAAGAATTTTCTATTCTATGAGTGATAATTCTTTGTTTGTTTTGATAATTTTTGTTTTCTTTACAACAAGTATTCAAGAAATACTTGGCTTAATGTGATTTGTTGAATTCAGTATAAACTTTAATTGTTATGATTCAAAATACTAATTGTAAATAATATACTAATAACAATTTATGAATATAATTATAAGCACATTTCAAATTAAAAAAATATAGCCACAACATAAGTTTTGAGAGTATAACTTAAACATAGTTGTTAATCCGGCATAAATTAAATCATTAGATTTTTCAATTGAATTGGTACATCTATAAATGAATCTTATAAAGAGAACTATTTAACCTCTTATAAAATTATACATATTAATTTTCCTTTTTAGTTCATAAATTATTTTATGCACTTTTAAATAAAAGCTTAACAAATAAGCTTTTTTTCAACAAGAAATCCTTTTACTTCCACCGCATTTATTTTTATTTGTTGCCCTATAATCGTTTTTTGCTTACATTAGGATAATTAGATCAGGGCCTACAGTTTAACTTGGATTTCAAACCATTAGCAAATATCCGTGCCACCACCAGGATTTGAACCTTAAACTGAGCACTAGCCAATTGCCATCAAGCTGCTACAACATTAAGGGAAAATTATATAATCTTAAATTAAGAATATCTTCTTTTGCTAGAAAGGGAGGGAGGCAACTGTACATGAATTTCCTTACAGTGAATCCAAGAGCCACTTTTAGGCAAATAAGATTCTTCTGCATAGTACTCCATACAATCAAGTTAGGTATAGTTGTATTGTGAAAAGTAAACAAAATAATCATTTAGTAAGCAATAATTATTTAATAGCAAGTTTTAAATAGGAAAAAAAAAAAATCTTACAGCTTGCATATCTTCGGTAAGAAGAATATTTTTTAGAGATAGATCTCGGTGGATGATGAGCTTGTCTTGCAAATACATTACACCATCAATCACTTGCCTCAAAATGTTGTGGGCTGCAAAGTAACATTTCATTCATCAATAAATGCACACACAGAAAAGGAAATAAAAAATTAAGATGGCAAGGTATGATAGAGACAAATTTTATTTTACAGGCAGATATTAAGCAGCAAATCACTGATGTATATAGTTATAATAGCACAATATCTATAGCCACAACAATAGTTAAAGCAATGATACACTAAAAATATAGTAAAGTTAGTGATATTGCTGACAGGATTGGTATGATGTTTGACAAAGTTGTTGATTTATCATTTGGAAAAATTGTTAAATATTCCTGAAATCACAGCTTTGACAATTAGTTAGTTGAAACATCAATTCCTATGATGAAAATGCATTTATTACAACAATTATTTTAGCAATTGATCTTTTAATCTTGCAATATTAGTTTCTTTGTAGATTAATAATTTAAGTTTTAATACAACTCAGTTTCTCTAGAATATAAATAATTTTATACATTACTGAAAAATTCCACACCACATATAGAAAAATCAAATGTGGTTGAATGTATATATTTTTTGTTACAATGTTTTCCTTTACTGGATTCAAATAAAAAAATATTTATAAACATAACTATTGATTCTTTTCAAAAGACAGCATGAGTTTTAACTTTTTTTAAATTATTATTCATAAATTATAAGGTAATAACAGTTCTTCTTCAGTATAACAGACTTTGGGTAAAGCTGAAGTCAACATTCTTATGATGAAAGATTTTGAGTTAGTTGGCTGGCTTTTAACAAGCCACTTCAGATTTAAAAAGAAAAATACATATTGAGCAGAAATCCTCACCGACAGCTTCAGAAAAAGGACGACCCAATGCCTCCATGTAATCGTCAACAGATCCATTACTGCATAACTCCAAAACCAACCAAATGCAATTGCTATCTTCAATTACACCAAGTAGCTGAAAAAAATGCAAAAATTACACTATAACAAGTGCTATTTTGCAAACAAACATTGCAGCTACATAGATTTGTTACACTATAGTACTTTTCACTAAATAAAAGAAAATATTGATGTGCCTTTCCCAAAGATTTATTCATCATAAAATGTTGTTGCATAATGCTTATTTCACAAGTTTAATTTAAATGAGCAATTGAAAGTGCAGGAATCTTTTTTTTTAAATTCAGATTAATATAATAAATGCATTATTAAATGAAAAAAAAAAAAAAAAAAAAAAAAGGAAGGATTTAAAAAAATATGACTTGAGAAAAATAGGTTTAAAAATTATAGGTATTTTCAATATGAAGTTGTCATTTCAGTAAAATTCAGATCTAATTGCAAGATTATTGACTTCCACCTCATTAAAAGCATCTTTGATATATACATATATATATATATGTTGCAATTTTATTTGTTTGTAATTTTTGTTTTATTCTGATAATTTTTGCACTCGTCTTAAGTCAAGCTATTTTAGCCCTTTTACATTATAGATTGGATAAATTTCAATTTCTTCTAAAATGCAATTTTAAATATGTTTTTTTTTTATTTGAAGGAAGAAACGGCATTAAACACTCCAAATTTCAAAATACTGATGACGACGAGAAACTTTGGTCATAAAACTCAAAATAACATAATTGATAAGACTTATTTGAATTGAGATATTCCCATAAACTTATTTTTTTAATAGTTCAAGATCGATTAAATTCCTGACGATAAGTTTAACTGCACTATTAAAAGAAAAGGCAATATCTTGATGTGGTCATAAATTTATGCTTTAACAAATGCAACTAATTTTAAAGCAACTGTCATTTTTAATCTACATCTTTATAAAAACACCATGTCTGCTGTGTGGAAAATATCCATGATTTCCAAACTTCTGCATATTTGATTAATTATTGTGATTATTGATGGAAAAAGGTATCCTGCACTATTTAATTCTAAAATTAAATAAATTTGATATTTGAATCAATTTTTATTTTTCCTGCATCCTTAAGTTTTCTTGCAAATATTAGAAAAAGTAAATATCAATGAAATATTCCACGTATTATAAAAATTACATCCTTCCAGGAAAATCAAAATATTTAAGAAAGCTTCAATAAGAATAAGAATACCTTAACAATGTTGTGATGTTGCAGAGATGAATGTATTTTGATTTCCTTCCTTACAAATCTTTCATGTCTTTTCCACTTGCAATTTTTCTTATTAATCTATAAAAAGGTACATATAAACATATATACACATACACCAGATAAAACATCTTTTAACATCAAATAAAAAATCATTAATAATTTTTTTTTTTATATTTCTAATGCAGCTGGCAAACACTTAGACAATTATCTTGGATGCCTTAAGGCAAGCACTGCACGGACATGGCTCACTTAGCACTACCCAGGGGGATACAAAGTGGATTCCGAGCCACGACAATCATCCATGGCACCGCTCGGGACTCAACCTGTGCTACCGAGAGCCAGAGCTCTACACTCGGGCATTCAGGCCCCAAATCATTAATAATGGTAACAATAAAAAATTACAAAGAATGTATTTATATTTTATTTTTAAAATGAAGTATATTTAATTAGCAATAAAATAATGACATTGCCATCAAATTAACTTGCAATAAAACATTGGTATTACATTTTATAAATGCATTACAACGATGTAATACATATTTTGTACATTAATTTTATCTTAAAATCTAATTTTTATTTAATAAAGTTTTAGCTTTTCATAAATATAATACATTCAATGAAATGATTGATTGTAAGTGCCATAGTTTTAAAAATCAGAAGCAAATACATATACCTAAATCTCTTGCTTTATAGATAACAGATTTGGTAACTAAAAAGAGTAAAACCCTGAATGACTGGGTGTATCCATACAAGTGGATACTTGAAAAAATAATTTTATTACCTCTTTGATAGCAACATATTCTGAAGTCCAAGCTTCAAATATCTTGCTTTATATACAGTAGCAAACCCACCTCGTCCAAGCTCCTCACAGAACTCAAAATCCTAAATGAAAAACAAATTTTGATTGGAATATTTTTTTATATATTCAACACTTTTTTTGCAAAATATATCAATAAAGATTCTATTAATTTTGTCAGTTATTTTGCTTTTGTTTGATAAAGTAATCCAAAGTTTTTTAAGCAATCAGTTTCTAATAGTAGATAAGTAACATTAAAAAGCATAAAAATAAGTAGAGAAGTAGCATTAAAAGTAGAGAAAATAAATAAACATTAATTTGCATGATTATTCCATTTTTACTACCACGGATGGTCATTAATATATGACGACTATCCACAGCTAGCTTATTTTCCTAACATATCACATTGGTTATTTTATTACAAATATAATGCTTTAGATTGAAATGCAATTTAATCCACATCTCTATCAATATATATATATATACATATTTTAGAAGATAATGAATCAAATGCCTCAAAGTTATACATATTTCAAGATTGACAGAAGCTTAATAATGCATAAATTTGCCAAATTTGATCAATACTGAAATCCCAAATAATATGGATTAAGCTGCATTTTTACAGAAATCTTAATTTTTTTTTTTAGTTACAAACTTCAAACGTATCACATATATCAATGACAGAAATGAAAATTTTTTTGAACTATTTTTAGTACAGAGATTCTAAAATGCAAAAATGGTACGTACTGTATAATGAAGAGTCATTTCAATATTTAATGAAATGTTATTTTTTTTTTTTTACTTGTGTCATAATTCAAATTTTCCGAACGGAAATGATATTCCCGGGCGAATTATGATGCATTGCAAAAACTTTTTAATAATCAAATTATAATTTGGCTAAGTTGGAAATAATCTAAAATAGAATGCTAATTAATGTTTTTAACAAATTATTTTGTTTTCAAAATAATTACACACTAAAATTTCTGATTTTAAATTGTTTACATTCAAAGTTGAGCGCGATTTTATTTTGATTTTGATTTACGATTTAGTGTTGCCACTTATCTGAACGTATCTTTCATCTAGTTTCAAATTCTATATTTTATTCTTTTAATATCTGCAAATAATTAAAATTTGATATTTTTTTATTAATTAATCAATATGTCATTACAGCATGGCTAAGTCATCTTACTTTTTAAAAAATTATTATTTTGGAAATATTTCGTGTTACCTTTAATTTAAGAATGTCCTCTGAAGACTTTCAAAACTATTAAAATCTTTTGAACAAAAGTGTTTAAAGATCTGGGTTGCATCCTGACCACAAAATTTTACAACTTAAATAAAGAAAGTCTGGTAATTTACTTTTTAATTAGTTTAAATAATTAAAAAGTAAAGAAAATATGACAGCTTCTATGTTTTGTTAAAGGGTGAAGCTGCATGCTATTTAACAAATTTTTATTTTTATATACAGTTATTTCTCAATGCTGATGGGAGACAATGACTTCAAGAAAAACTTTTAAGGTTTAGCTGTCCCGTAATACATAACATTAAAATGGATGTTTGGGAGTGCTTCGGAATCCACTTTAAGCCGTAGGTACCGGTCTAACATGATCGTAGACCGTTGCGGGGTATTGTTACTCCGCGTCCGTGGCTTATCTTCAAGCTACTTGCACCTCCTGGGTAAGTAACGTCTGTGCAGCGCTTGCCTTAAGGCATCAAAGACAATTGTCTAAGTGTTTGCCAACTGCGTTGGAACAAAAAAAAATATTATAAGCCTAGATGTGTGCGTATTTCTTATAACTTAGAAGCTATAACAATTAGATTTTATTTGTTTATTTACTTTTGCTAAGTTTATTGTTTTTTTAACTAGTGTCCAGTCAAAAATGCTATAATTTTTTTTTTAAATTTTAAATCCTCAGTTTTATACTTAATTAATATTTATTTTATACAATTATAAAATATAATATAAATTAAAGTTTTGCTACTATTTAATTGAATAAGAAACCTAAATTAAAAATTGTTTTTTGAATGCAATATTGCGTTTTGGCCATTCGCCCCAAATTGTATTGTTACATGATATGTGAAATTCTTAATGCCATCAAAAAGGAGAGAAATGTGAATATTTTCATAAAATCATTTCATATCTATGACAAAAAGTTGGGACTGACTTTTAAAATAAATTTAAATTTTTATCAGATGATTGAAGTCAGTTAAAAAAAGAAAAGCTCCATTAAAATATTTTTAGAAATTATTTATAATATTTAATATTTTTATTAACGATTTACTTATTAATTGTTCGATTAAATATTTGCAAATGAATTAAAAGGACATCTTATAGTAATATTAATTGTGTTCTAAAAATTTGCTTTCTAATATTCTATTCTTAGTCTTTAAAAAAAAAAATTCATATTTTAAGCTCATTTTTTATATCGTTCTTGCAAAGGTTTCTTTATGTCTGCCGTGGAAATCATATTCTGTTATTTCTATTTTAAACAAATGATAAAATTGATTAATTATAAAAAAAATTAAATTATTCTAAATCTCAATGGAAAAAAAAATCATATATATATATATATATATATATATATATATATGATTTTTTTCCATTGAGATTTAGAATAATTTAATTTTTTTATAATTATTCGCTTAGTTGAAGCAAATTCTTAGAAAATTTAATTTATCGTTATAGAATTGTATTTCTCTTGAATAATAAAAATAAATGAAACAACTAATGATATTACAATTCGAAACTTGTCTATCGTTATATGCACTACATTTTTTCATTTTCATGGTGAGTAGGCAGTAAAAATCGCACACATTTATCTTTCATTTTTTTTTTTTTTTAATTTTTGAAAAATAAAAATAAATTTTGACTTGCATTTAATTTTGATATTATTGAATACAAGAAATTTATGAATGAATGAAGCATGATTGTACGATAGTATTAAAAAACGTAAACACAGTTCCCATAGCGTATTTTTACTGCGATCAGCATGTGCATTTGTAACATACACTCAAGAGCCAAAACATTATGACCACAACTACATTTTGCACTGAACTCGCCTGGAGGACGTGGAAGGCACGTGATCAGGTGGAAGTGGTATTTAAATGCTGCTGGAGAGTCTGAAGAATCAGTCTTTCACTTACTTCTGTGTGTGATGGGAAAGGCTGCGGATCTAAGCGACTTTGATAGAGGGTAGATTGTAATGGCTCGGAACAAGTATTTCCGAAACTGCACGACTCGTGGGTTGTCCGCGATCTACAGTTGTTAGTACTTATGCAAAGTGGATGAATGACGCTGAAACCAGCAGTAGACGACATGGTGTTGGACGTCCACACGCTATCAAAGAAAAAGGTCGTCGGAGACTGTCTCGCATGGTGAAACAAAAATCGGAACCAGACAGTGGCTCAGCTGAAAGCCCAATGCAATGCAGGGCCAAGTAGAATATTATCGGAGTACACTGTTCAGCGGACACTGTTGGATATGGGGCTACGCAGAAAACGTCCCACTCGTGTGCCTTTGCTGACCAAGCGTCATCGCCAACTGCGCCTGCGCTGGGCCCGGGAATATTGTGACTGGTCCATGGATCAGTGGGAGGGAGTTGCCTGGTCAGATGAATCACGGTTTGTCATTCATCACGTCGATGGCCGTGTCAGGATACGCCGTCTTCCAGGCGAACAGTTGCTCCCTCAATGTACAGTAGGTCATACACAGGCCGGTGCCGACCATGAATGCTACAGGGTATCTGAACATCATTGCGGACCAGTTGCACCCTTACATGGCCTCTGTTTTTCCAGCTGGAAATGGAATGTTCCAACAGGACAATGCCCCTCGTCACAAGGCTAAAATTGTGTTGGAGTGGTTCCAGAAACATGATGCTGAATTCTAGTTAATGTCCTGGCCGCCTAACTCACCGGATCTCCATCCGATAGAACACATTTGGGATGTCCTGGGACGCCAGCTCAGAGTTCAAAGACCACCAATTCGCAATATCTCGGATTTGCGTGAACGTTGCTTAAACATCTGGTGCATTCTGTCTCCGGCCATCTACGAAGGACTTGTGGCATCCATGCCAAGACGGGTTGAAGCTGTGTTGCGCGCCAAAGGTGGGCCAACTCGTTATTGACAGGTGGTCATAATGTTTTGAGCCACAGTCAAATATACTTGAGTGTATATTTGACTGTGATGTTAACAGAAAACCAGCGCTAAATGCTCCACTTTAAATAAGCCCAAACGACGAAATTGATTACTTGTTTAATGTTTTTATGATAAACCAGAAACACTTTATTAGTAGAAAAAAGAGGGGGTGGGGGGAGGTGACATTTTTGTTGTGACTTATTTTTATCTCGAATTTCAGATATTTTTTGTCACCCAGAACTGCTAGATGAAACTATCGTTTAAAAAGCACTTAATTAGCATTGAAATTCTTAGACTCGAAATGTAATTCTAGTGTCCAAGAGATAAAAGTAGAACTAAACCTGGATTCTATCGATATAAGATTGTTAGTTTGTTTGCTGCATATTAAAACAAATTTAAGATACAAGTATAAAAAAAAAAAATGTAATATTTTCTTTCTTGTTATATCGGCTAGTTTTGTATTCCACTTAAGTGCTCATGGATGGGCGATGATCGAGCGACCTTTAGATTAAGTTTCTTGCATTTATGTATCGCTATGGAGAAAACTCTCACCAGGAAACTTCATAGTTGATGCTTATACCAATCGCCGTAGTCTCTTCGTTTAAGAAATCAGTGAGTGCAATGGATGACTCCAGCGGATTTGAATCCGAGTCCTCCACCATCAAGTGACGAGATGGATGCACGATTGCATTTGGTAATATAAATTCAATGGATTGAGAAAGAAAAAAAAAGGAAATTGGGATGCGAGTTTTAAATCGGTATTAATGAATTTGCAGTTAAAATTTAGAAATCCTCTTCCAAAATTAATTTCTACAATTTTAAAAATCTACAAACCTTACTCTACACATTTTAATGATAAACAGATTGAAAAAAGAAAGCATGTTACCAATTAAAACATCCTATTCTATATATTATAAAGACTCTCCTATATATTATAGGAGATAAATTAACAATATTATTGTCAATATTTTAATTATTAAAATTTTAATATTTAACTATTTTTAATTTTGATAGCACCTCTTCAACTTTTATGTAAATAAAAATTCCATAGAAACATTTCTTTTATTAATCTGCTTCTGTTGTTATTTTAATTTTTATTACTATTTGGTTGATAGGATTCCGTTGAAACCCAGTGAAAGAACGTGCATGTAAAACTGGGATGACACCCACCTCATCACAGGTCTAATTTTACTTTAAAATAACCTTCTAATCGATCAGTGAAAACGCATGTCTTTATTACCTCCCCCAAATCTGCTAAAATTTTCTTTTGTTTGTGTTTCACCCATTCAATAACCAAAGCACTCCGGCGGTTAGTTATTCGAGTCATGTTGCATTGTAATTCCATTTTAAATTTGCACTCCACATCGTAGCAGTAGTTATAGCAAGGGCGAGACTATTTCGATCATCCTATGTTGGTGAACGAACATTCTCAACAATGAATATTGCAAATCGATAAACACTTTACTCGGCATTTTTGTGGGGGACACGAAAGCCTCCGCTCCCTAAAACTGTTATTAAAATATAGCGGCCTAATGGCTAGTACTCTAGCCTTTGGCATCACAAGTTCCAGGTTCGAATCCTGGAAGTTTGTTTGTGGATCCACGTTAAACTATAGGTTTATTAGGTAGGTTTGTATGCCATCGATTCACGTCAAACTGTAGGTTCCGGTCTAATCGTCTAAAGTGTGCACAGAATGACCGTAGAGCGACAAAACAAATCTTCTTAGAATATGTCATTTATTTTGTTACAATTGCTTATATAAAACAATAGAAACATTATAAAAGTATTCAATTAATGTGAATAAGAAATTATTAGCTCCTTTTCTCAAATAACGAATTAAGAGGAAATACATTTTATGTGTATTCCGCATGCGGTCCAATTATAATGAGTCCATAGGGCCTTCGTATGTCTGTACATCCCTTGAGAATAACTTTGCGCTGTTGGCGGGTACTACAGTCACAGCTCAGGGAGATAAAAGTGTCGCTGGTGCACAGTCTCGCAAAGACAGATTTCGACGATTATTATAATTTTCATTGTTCATCCTGTACTAGGGATGTATAAATATAAACCAGGTACCCTATTAAGTTAACCCTTAACCCCTACATAAACTATTCACCCCTATACTAGGACCAAATATAATTGTACGGTTATATTTGGTCTTCCCCGAAGACATTCTTCCTACACTATTCTGACAGAACATGGATGAACAAAATTTTAGTGACACATAAAATTACAAGGAAGCGATTCAACAATAATGGACTGAATGGCTAGCGGTATGGCGCTCGGTACCACATTTTTCGGGTTCGAGTCCCGGAGGTGCCATGGGTGTTTGCAGTGGTTCGGAATCCACTTTAAACCGTAGGTCCCGGTCTCATAGGTTCGTAGAGCGTAGTGGGGTATTGTTACTCTGCGTTTGTAGCTTATCTTGAAGTTGCATGTGCCCTCCTGGATAGTGCTAAGTGAATAACGTCGGTGCAGCGCTTACCCTCAGGCATCCAAAGACAAATGTGTAAGTGTTTGCCAGCTGCATTGGAACAAAAAAAAAAAAATTCCAATAGAACAAAAAATTTTGACACATAAAATTACAAAGAAACGATTCAACAACATCATCAAATTTTAATTTTATTTCTTTATCAACAAAAAAACATACAAATTCAAACAATTTCCTTAGCAATAAACGTTACTGAAAAACCCATATATCTATAACGTAGTAAACCAACTATCGAATTCGAATATCTGCAATTTTTGCACAATCGGTACTCGAATTGAAAATCTTTTACACTATTCAAAAAATAATTTTTGGATCACAATGATGATTTTTGTAAGAGCAACAAGTTGGCTAGTTTTGTGAGGCAGCTTAATCTGAATGGATTTAAAAAAGTATCCGATTTGAGACGTAGTAAACTAAACGTATACGTTCTCACATTAGAACCCTAGGCTCTAACAATTCACTGGCCACCACTGACAGTCAAAAAGCTGAGGTTTCAGCTGACACCCATCAGGAACATTTCTTGAAAACATTCATAATCATGATACAGAAAATCTCGTTGAGTCCACTATCACTAATTTCATTAATGCTTATCAAGTCTCTGAAATTGCTATCACTAAAGCATCTTTCATTATTAGTTGTATTTCCTCACTGAAAATTAACAAAACTCCTGGCATAGATAAAATTACTAATAAAATGTTAAAAAAAACCTTCCTTTCAAAATAATACTTGAGATATGTAAAATAACTCATTCTATTCTTCATACTGGTTACTATCCTAAGTCTTGGAAAACAGCTAGAATTCTCCCAATTCTTAAACCTGGAAAGGATCCTACTTCTCCTATTAATTACAGACCAATTTCTTTACTCTCTTCAATAAGTAAACTAATTAAAAATGTCATCCTGAAACTCCTCAAAAGTGAGTCAAATCAAAAGAACCTTCTCATCCCACAGCAATTTGGATTTACCGAAAAACTTTCTACAACTCATCAGCTCTACAATATCACAGAAACTGTTGCTGAAGGATTTACCTGGAAATATGAAACTGCTGCAATTTTTCTTGATGTGGCCAAGGCTTTTGATAGAGTCTGGGTTAATGGATTGATTTGCAAACTCATTTCTTACAATTTCTCTTTTTATTTGATTCAAGTAATTCGTAACTGTCTTTCAGATAGACACTTTGTTGTTGCAGTAGGGAATACTGATTCCTCAAAAACAAGTATGACGAGATTGACACAAATTTAAGAATTATTTCTTTTTAAGAGCAAGAGAAGATTTGCTTCAATAGAGAGTTTCTGCATAACGTTTTTTATCGTCCGATATTTTTCTTCTAGTGCGCATGCTCATAGGAATAGCTCAGTAGTGCAGTATTACAGATATGCATGCGCAATAGGTACAAAGTTTCTTATGAACATGCGCGCTAGGAAGAAAAAAATAACGGACGATAAAAAAACGTTATGCAAAAACTCTCTAATATGTGAAAAGAAATTCCATATCACCCAAGATCAGGGTAAGAATATATATATAAACTTTTTAAATATACTAATATATATTTTTTTTACGAAATTAAATTTTAACACTGTTCTTATTAACTTATTTTTTTTCTGAAACTGACAAAATGGATTGCTTAATTGATTCCAAGCGTTTATTCAGGATTTTCTACAATGGCTTCCAAAAATGTTCGTATACCCAATGTGTTCGTTTAAACGTCAAGATCAAAGAGATAGGTTTTTGCTTTTAATTTCGTTTATAGGTGATCATGTGGATGGACCTCCGTAGTCACACCCGATTCATGCAATTTCTGCCAAGTTTCATTCACAGTGGATGCAATTACATGTTTGTCGTGCAATACTCACACTTTCATACAGTGAAAAAATGATATCACACGGTGCAGTATTAGTGACAACAGCGATCTTCTTTTTTTCTTCCACGGCACACAGGTTGGAATGTCTTTCTACGAGGTCTCCTCCTCCTGCACGCTGAGAACGAGCTTTCCCTTGGCCCCCGTCGAGTGCATGACGTCACGGTGGGCGTCGCCCGCCTGCTCCAGGGCGTATCTTTTGTGGATGATTGGCTTCACCCAACCCTTGGACACGCCCTCCACGATGAAGGCGGAGCCCTCCTTCCACTCCTCCTGAAAACAATAGCTACCATGAGTACACCACAGAACGAAAGAATCCAAAAACAGACTGAAATACAAGACCGAAGGAGTTTTCTTCAGCTAGAATCAAAAAATATAAAGATCGTATGGGAGAAAACCCCACCAGGTAGTCTTACTAACGAAGCAAGATGTTGAACACTGAATATCATAAACGCCATCGAGTCTCCTCATGTTTTGAAACAGTGTCTACAACAAAGTCGCCACCGGATTGAAAATCAATCCTAATGCTCACTAGAAGAGTACTGTGTACTGAGCTACGACCTACTACCGGCCATCTACCACAAACACCAACTTATCTTTTAGAAATCAGAAACAAAAATATCTTGGACTCTATCCCCTTATTGCAAGAAACTCGAGTATGAGTAGACACAACAAAATTCTGATTTTCACCTCTATGCTTGCCCGGTATTGGCCTATGCCGTTAATTATAATACTAAAATATTGGAAGCTCAACAAAATATGACCATTAGACAAATAACGAAAGATAACTGGGAAAAGATGACATTCAAAGACCCATCTCTCTGCTACATCCCAAAAAGGAATGGAAAAAACTTTCATAAATATACTCATTTTTTAAAAGACCTATATTCTGCTATTCTATAAGGAATATTCTGCTCTAACCCTAAATATATATAAATTTTTTTAATTCTCACAGACTCCCTTTAATTTTCGAGCCTTTGAAATGTTTTCATTCTTTATATTTGCCACTATCGAGCAACATAGATTTCAAAGTATTTAAAAGTTTACTTACCTGGGATCTCAGATAGAATACCAAAATGAAATCAGCCCCGAGATTCGAAAGAGAATTATTGCTGCCTAAATGGTCTTAGAAGCCAATTAAGATCCCACCTGATTAAAAGAAGAACTAAAATTTTACTGTACAAAGCTCTCATAAGACCAGTATTAACATATGCATCTGAAACACGATCACTAAAGAGAAGATGAAATGTTGGCAATCTTTGAAAGAAAAGTGCTACAAACTATTTTTGGTGGTATCAATGACAATGGAAATCGACGAAGATGATACAATTTTGAACTTTACAAACTTTTTAGAGATGTTGGCATTCTAAAATTTATTAAACTGAACAGAATGAGATGGGACGCCGGTCATCTTATGAGAAAGGAAAGTGATAGAGATGCTTTGAAAGTTTTTAATGCAATCCCTTTTGGACAACGACCAAGGGGGAAGACCGAAAAGAGGTTAGACTGATTTTAGTGTTATTAAGATCAAAAACTGGAGGTCTACGGCCAAAGAGGATAACCGCCTGGCTGGATCTGTTAAAGAAGCCCACAATGGGCTGTCGAGCCAGTTATGATGAAACATCTAAACTAGAATTTTCATTTTAACTATATTAAAAGTACAGAAGAAACATTAGAAGACTCTATCCTCTTATAGCAAGAAACTCAAGTATGAGTCGACACAATAAACTTCTGATTTTCACCTCTATGCTTTGTCCTCCTAGCCCGGTATGAGCCTATGCCACTAATTATAATACTAAAATCTTGGAAGATCAACAAAATATGAGAATTAGACAAATAACGAATTTCGACTGGTTCCTGAGAAACGATGCTATTCAAAAGATCTATCACCCTGCTGAATCTCAAAAAGTACTGGAAAAAATTCTCAGAAATATTCTTCAATAATATTGACAACCACCAACATCTGGCCATGCAAGAGATCAAACATTATGAATGCAACTCTAATTTAAAAGATCTAGGAATATACTGCTCTAACTTCCTATCTAAATATATATATTGCCAGTTTTCAATCTTTTATGTTTGCTACCACCGAAGATGAGGCTCCTGACGGGGTCAGTGAGCTCCAATAATAGTCAATATCATCAGACGCAAGAGAGAAAAAAAAAACCACTCGGTTTGTAAACGAAAACTTATTTCAAATAACATGACACTTATAAGATTGAATGTTGAGAGAAAAAAAATTAATAGTTTATTTTTATAGAAGTTCTCTGTCTCAAAGTACAATGACAAGTGGTTCTAGAGCAAAAAGGACAAAAGAGATATAAAAAGGTGATGCTAATTACAGAGTGTCTGGAGAGAAATATCCCCTACCTCCAATTGTAAAATTAATTTGTTTCTACCTATGGATGCTCCATTATAACAAAAGCAGCTGCCCCTCCCCTTCCATGAGAACACAAATTCATGGACTTTGTGTAGATGTTACTTTCGACTCAGTGGGATAAGAAACTACAAAACAATTGATTTAAATAAAAATAAAAAATGTTTAAAGTTTACAAAAGTTTAAAAAAGATAGAATAAAATGAGTCAAAGTTCTGTGAAAAAAAGTTATAACTAATGTAAAATGGAGTAAGTAAAAAAAAAAAATTTAAAATTTAAATTCATTGCACTTTTACGAGAACCAAAGGAAGAAAGATAGAGGAAAATAGAAGGGAGGGTGTAGGAGGAACGTTTCAAATCAAGTGAAACGAAAGAGGCGTGTAAAATGGGCGGAACAAGAAATCTCGAGAATGTAGAGTGATCGTTGATTGGCTAGAAATAAAATGGAGAAAAATTTGATCCAAAAAGTTTTAAAAGGGCGGAGCAACAAGTTGAAAACGCTAGGATAAATATTCATTGACCACATTTCACCTTCTTTTTCTATCCACAAATATATCGTTTTATTTCTACAAGTTCTAGAGCAGGATGAGACATTTGCCAGATGTCTTTTCTGCCACATCTCTGAGGAACAAAAATCACCAAGAAGTTTAAGAATCCCTCTCTTATATTTTTTTTTTAACACCCTCAAAGTTTTCAATCTGCATTTCAATTAATATTATCTGAATTAGATTTTTTGTACCCAGTACAGACTTCCTTACACCTGCAGTACTTTTGCAGTATACGTATGAAACATTTGGACACACCAAGGAGCACTGCACATTGACATCTTCAACCAGAAGTCATGGATGTAAGGGTGCTCTAACAGCAATTCAAAAATTATAAATGAAGAAAGTAAATTAAAAGTATTATCAGATAAAAAAAATTCATAGTCGGGATTCACTTTGCTGTTCTTCTATCAATCTAGCTACAGTTTTATGAAAGAAACGCTTACTTGAGTGGAGTTGAGCAAAGCGATGCCGTACACTTGAAGCTCAGGGCCCATCATCTTTCTGGGATCCATTCGGGTGGAGCCTCGACTGCCCACAATCTGGAAAACAGATATGTCACTCCTTGACAATAATTTTATTACTTAAATTAAATTGCCTTAAAGTTGGAAAACTATGTTATCATAATTTGCCTATACAGCGATACTTCGATATACATCAATCCATTCCAGTTTCTTAAACATATACTACGCAAATTTTTCCAAAAAAGGGAAATGATCAATTTGCTCTCATGAAAAAAATCCTATTTTTATTGTCATATACATGGGTTGAGGTCATAGATGAGGGAAATATTCTTTTCGAAATTGCCTCCTCCCACATCTTCTTCAATTTGAATTCTTAAAGTATTCAGCTCAAGTGTGAGAAACAATAAAAATGCTGTTTAAGCTTAATGCTTTAGTTTAGTAAAAGTAAAAAATAGGCTCAAGCAATGAACCATGTCGAAATAATTATCACCCTCCAGCATCAAATAGGGGATTGGTGGAAAGATACCAAAAAAAAAAAAAAAAAAAAAAGGAGAGAATACTTTATTATTTTGAGATCCTGTAGCAAATCAAGTATTGATTTAGGGCAGTGGCATTTAAGACTTTTTATTTTTGTGCCCAATTTAGTGAAACAAATAGTATTATACTCCTCTTAACTTCCCCATTATTTGATATCAAATAACTTCAATTTGTTTTACTTTAAAAACACATCAATAGTCATCAGCTTTCACATTATTATTTAGTGTTGAGTTTCATCAATTTTATTGAAATATTATAATAACAACAACTGAAGACATTTAATTTCTCATAACACAAATAACTTAATGCTTTAAAAGAATAAATCATTAATGAAATACATAGTTTGCTTTTTAATACATGCATGCCCAGAAAATTATTTTTAGGTTATTTAGAAATATGTGTGGATTTATAATTTATTAGTAGTCAAACAATATTAAAATAAACAATAAAACAAAATAAACTCAATTCTAAATAAATTTATTGTTGTGGAAGAAATCAAGATTTTTTTATATTTCAAAATTAGGTATCTTTTAGCAAAAAGAGTCTAATTATTTTGAAGTTCATAATAATCAAAGTTCATGTTTATCAAAATTTTTTACGTATTAAGTTTGTTAATATTTCCGTACTTTTAAAATGATTTAATTTTATCAGAAGAAAATACATTTTAGGCTTCCTTTTTAAAGTATTCTATTATTTTTCATAAAACACTAACTATATAGACAGAAATTGTATTTTTAAAGTGATTTAAAATAGAAATTGTTTAATATGCATAGTTAAACACAACTATAATAAATAATCAGTATAAAAATGAAGATAATGAGAGAATAATTTACAGTAAATTTTCAATTATCTGACATTATATTATAATATATTAGCAGTGACATTTTATAAATATACATTATACTATAAAAAAATATAAACTTAAGTAAAAATAATAATAATAAATTAGTTAAAAAAAAAAAAAAAAAAAAAGAAATTTAAGAAAAGAAAATAAGTAATAACCTTTTTACTTTTTTTTTCATCATTTAAGTAAAAATAAAACAGAATGACAGAAAACAGTTTATATAGATTTTAGTAAACCAAAATAAATGGCAGTTTTAAAATGAGATCAGGTATTCTTCTAAAGAGCCTTAACCCCGAATAATTGCGAGATTGGCTGAACAAACTCTCCAGTACTTATTTTGATGACTGATGTTGAGACATCATTAAAATTATGTTCGAAGTAACCTTTTTTTTTTTTTTTTTTTTAATTAATTAACATTGTTTTAGTGTTTATTCCATTATTGAAATTTTCTTAACAGTATAAAATCACACTGTGCACAGGCTAAGCTTTAAAGTAATCCAAACATAAGTTTTAAAACTTTTCTTGCAGACAATGTTAAGAAGTTAATTAAATATTAATATATAATTGGATATTATTATACAGCTTTCTTTTGAGATAAGAGATTTATTGAAAACACAACAACAAATGATGAATAATCTATTTCTCAATGATGATATTGACTTATTTTAAATAAAAACAGAGAAAAAGATCAATAAAAATTTCTTTAGGAAAATAATTGCATTTTTAAAAAAAAGTATAGATTGCAAACAGTTTATCTAGCAGAAATGACAAAGGCAAAAATAAAACTCTTATGAGGAAAAGAGAAATGTAACAAAATATTTATCCCATTTATCATCTTTGATATTTTATTAAAATATAAATAAATAAAATTGACTTTTTGAAATTTTTTTATATATGTTGACAAAGAATTCGGATAAAAAAATTAATACTACGATTATTATCAACATTAGCAGTTTTTTTTTTCAATAAGATTTAATTCCAAGCATATTTTCATTTCAAATTTGGACAATCTATAAATTATATATATGCAATTTTAAACTAATTTTTTGAAACATTTCTATATGGCTTAGGTAAAAACAAATTGATAAAAGTGTCAAAATTTATATTATTTTAGTAAAGAATACGGATAGAAGACCAAGAGCATGAAAATATATTGTCAAAAAGAACAATATTTTCTATGATCAATGAGAGAAGCAAAATGTCTGAGAATCACTAAATATGAATACAAAATTAATGATGAAATAAATATGAATCAAATAAAAAAAAAAAAGAGTACTTACAGTTAGTCTACCTCTGTCAGCTAGCAAATCTAAATCTTTATCAAAATTCACATTAGCCAGCATCTCAACAATGATATTTACACCAACATTTTCAGTAAATTCCTAAGTGAAAAATTAATATCAATAAAAAAGAATTAGATATGAACAAAATAAATATATACCCTTATTATATTGCACATGCTGGGAGCCACACAACACTATGTGTGCTCTAAAAGCCACAAACTTTTCACAGTGATTATCTTCAAAATATAAAATAGTGGATAAAAAAAAAAAAAAAATCTACAAAAGCACAAAACATCTAAGTGAGTGTAATAAATGCCATATAAAGCTATGCTAATAACTTTATATTTTGTATTTATTAATATTTACATTTAATTAGTCCCAGAAATAAACATTTTCTTTACAAAATTTGTGACTATTTTTTTTGTAGAATCAACTAATAATAAACAATAAAAGAAACATAAATAATAATGAACATTAACATTTGTTTTATTTAAAATTAAAATAATAGCTTTTACAGCTTATTATATTATACTATATATATTACAAATAATCTTTAAATACACTCAAGATTAAACTGAACATATATCAGTAAGCACATTAAACTGTTACATTTTACAAAATTCTTTCTTAAATGCATATGGATTAAACAAAGAACATTTAAGGCATTTAAATGAAATGAAATGCTGCAAATATATTTAGTGTGAGTATTTACTGCTACATAAAAAAAAAAAAAATTACTGAAAAAAATATATAAGAAAAAAATAGTTTTAATGAAAAAGTGCATGCTACTATAAGTATTTGTAATTAAAACAATACACAAGATGTCCAATAATATTATCATATAATAACTATTTTTCAAGTAGTCATAGAAATGTATTTTCACATAAAAAATGTTTCAAATGAGAATTTATCATAAATGTAATTTGAACCAAGGAGTATTTCCATAGTAGCCACCATTTTTAAAATGCAGTTTAATAATTATTAGATTAAAATTTAAAACAGTAAAATAAAACAAAAACAATACAATTATTCATTAATTATAAATATTTTTTATAGTAGATAAATTATAAAGAGTAATAGAATAACATCTGAAAAATTCCTTACTAAAAAATTACATTTATGTTTAAAGATTCATTATTCAGACAATATTAAGACAATGCTAGATTTTGGATATACTTTAGTAATTTTTCTCTTTAGTGATATTTTAAGGTACACTTTGTAATTCCAATTAAGAGTCCTATTCCATGGATCAAACACGTGAAATTTACAGGTTTAAAGGTGTATAAAATGTAAATGTATTAATTGAGAATTTATTAATATTGTAAGTGTTTTAAATTGCATAAAATAAATTTATTAAAATAACGTTTTAATAATTTATAACATTTTCATCTACAAATGCTTCCTATGATGGATTTTATTAAGATTATGCAAATTAAAAGGGTGAACACCTATAAAAACACAAGCATTTATAATACACACTCATTCTGATAAGTACAGATAAGTAGTTTTACTGTTTACATACTATACAATATGCACACATACTCTATAAATACGTATTCTATGCACTCTATAAGTACCTACTCTCTTACACTCTATAGTGCTACTAATAAGTATGCAATGAGTTTGTCGCTCTACGGTCATCTTGTGCACACTTTAGACTAAACAGGCCGGGGCCTACGGCTTAAAGTGGATTCGAACCACTACAAACGTCCACGGCACCGCCGGGACTCGAGTCAGAAACCTGTGGTACTGAGCCATTAGGCCCCTTACTGATAAGTATGAGTAAGCAACATATAAAAATTCAATTTTTTTTTTTTTTTGCAATATGTATATGTTCAAAAACCGCACATCCAGTTCAGTACATTTATCAAAATAATTATGGCAGATACTGCTAATAAAAAATTCCATTTTGACACACATACAAAAAAATCTTTTCATACTAAAATTTTTTTCCAGGTAATTCTTCTCTTTATGATTCACCACAAAATCAGCTCCCACGCTCTGGACCACCGACAGTCCTTCATCCGTGCCTGCTGTGCCAATTACTCGAAGGCCCAGGTGTTTAGCAATTTGCACCGCAGCAAGCCCAACAGCGCCGCTCGCTCCATGAATAAGGACAGTTTCACCAGCAGCACACTTTGCTCTGCAACAAATATTTATTTTTAAAAAAACATTCATATTCAAAAGCATGTTCTCAAGTTTATATATTTTGATTCAAAATTTTATACAGATGCATTTTATTTAAAGACATTTAATTTTTTTAGTTTGCATATTCTTAACAAAGTGCATCTTAAGAAGCATTTGTTGGCAAAAACCCTGTAGTAGTAGACCTTGAGTAAACAAAACCTCTTTATTTTTACATTGATCATTAATTTTTTAAATTAAAGTTGCGAGAGTGTATATAACTGGCTGTCTAACTTTTAACACATTTTACTTAAAGTAATACTTTTTTGCAATTACAGTATTTACAGAGTTTTATTCAGAATGGGAGCATTTTCCAAACATTGCAAAATATTCTATAACATTCAGCATTGCCATACAGTGTAGGGAAAATATACCGAATGAAGTTAGAAACTAGATTACACTTAAATGAGCCATCGATGCTATAATTTTTATGATGCTCATTTTCGTTTCATTCTGCTTTTTCTAAATTCATTAAATTAAGTACTGGAATAAAATTTTTTTTTGTTCCATTGATTTATTTTTTAACTTTTAAGGCCTCTTATTTGTATTTTATATAATTACTTTTCTTTATAAGGATCAATATTAGATAAACATCACATTGTATTAGCCAGAACCAAACTAAAATATAAGCTGGATATCTTTTAATGTGGTAGTCAGAATATATTTAATTTCTACCTTTGTGTTATTATTTAGGTGATAGAATAATATAAAAATTGATTGGCTTAAGGACAAATTACTAAACAATAATTCAGCAACAGAGATAAAACAATATTGCTAAATTATTAAAATTACAAATTACAATTTTTTTTATCATTTAATGAAAAAAATTACTTTACACTATTTTACTTACTTAAAATTATATTATTTTACACTTTTTTGTAAGTAAATGCATAGCACACTATAAACATATCATTGAATATGTCACTAAAGAAATTGCAGTACTTCATTCACAAAATCTCTTTAGTGATATATTCAATGATATGTGTTTGTGAATGAAATACTGCAATTTCTTTATAGAAGAAATGCAGACTTATAAGATTAAGGGACGCATATAAAATAAATAAGGAATTTAATTTGATGCATTGATTTAATAACTTTTTTTATACCTGATTTGTAGTAGCCAGGAGCAAAATTGATTTTAAAAATTCTCAGAGTTAAACCATTTGCAATTATTTAACTTTATATTAAATTTATTTAACTATTAATTTATTTATTTAACATTTATTATTAATTAAATATTTGAAAAAGTATATTCATAGTTTTAATGATCCCAACAAAAGTTTGGACGTTTCAATATATTATCTAAAAATGATTTATCATCATTTTCACTGATATAGTAAAGCAAATTAAATTGTCTTTATTTAATTTATTTTGAAGATTCTCATCGATTCATAAATGAAAGATTCAAACTGTATTGACTTGGAAGAATTTTTAAACAAAATGCAGTAAAATTTAACTTGGTCAAAATCTGAAAATGATACTTGGAGGCAATATCAAATTGACAATCTTTTCAACAAACATAATTGAAGATGGTATTAAATTTTTCATGTTAAGTCTACCATGAAGTTTATTATTAAATAATGTACAACTAAAAAAATGAGGGGTTTGCACCAATAACCGAGATCTGTACATATTTTTCTGCAGCTAACTAAATGAGATATTGAAAATAATGAATGTGAATTAAAATTACTTAATAACCAGGGCTCTATAGGCGGTGAAGTAAGGTATTCCTAAAGCTGCTCCTTCCTCAAAACTGAGATTGTCATCCAATGGGAAGACCTCTTCCTCTTTGACCAAAGCATATTCTGCATATGTGCCATACTTAGACATGGTTTTCTTGCAAACAAAGACTCGTTGACCAACCTGCTTAGAAAAAATTAACATTTTGTAATAATTAGTGTTATTCGAATTTATTTAAATTTTTTAACATGGCATTACAAATGGTGATTTAATAAGAAAAAAAAAAAAATCAATACACAATTTGAAAATAAAAAAGAGATTATGATTTTAATATTTCTAATGAGGAAATATAAGTATTAAAAACATTCTTTCACCTAGTTAATTAAAAATTTCAGTAGCTGTGGAAACAAAATATTTACAAACAAATCTCTTGATTTCTCTACATTATACTGATTTTATTTTTATAAAAAAATTATTTATAACTCTCCCGAATTTCTTTTTTTAACATATAGAATAAACAAAACAACCTTTCTTAGCAATTTCGTAAACTAAAGCTATATTGTTCAATTCCAAATCCCATTACAGCAAGAGCTTTTTTTATCTGGCACTTTCTATAATAGGGCACTGATTGAACTGTTTGCTTTTTCAGATTTTTTCATGTTTATTCTGGTGTTTGTTGATTATGAATACAATACTGTTTACCAAATGTTTATTTAAACAATTGGTTTTCATTTTAGTACAACATAGAATTCTTAAGTTGGCAAAGGTTATAAATTTATCTTGTTCTATTAGAATTATAACTTGCCGACAATTTATTTTAACTATTATTGCACAGTATTAATTTTATTTTGTGCTGTGTTTTTAACGCAATACAAGAATATTCAATTGAATTAATGTTCAATGTGCAAATTAGAATTCTTTTTATTTGCCAGAATGACAAAATACTATGTCAAATATTTATATCGTCTAAACAGGTTCAGAATGTGCAGAAACACATTAAATAAATATTTATATGTTTTAATTGTTTCAATTTTTATCTAGAGCTATTTAACTTTGGTATACCCATTAAAACTATACTGATGCTCGATAATCCAACATGGCTATGGTCTCTCGATTGTGCTAGATTAAAAGTATTCACTGCATGTAGTTTTAAATTAACTTGGCTAAAAATTTAACAAATATTAGAACCTAAATAATCCATGAATTTTGGAACATTCATGTTCAAGTTTCAAAGCATTAAAATTTGAACACAATTGTAAATTTCTTTTACCAAACTGTTAAATATTGACATAATAAAAGCAATTTATTAAAAAAGTAAATTGTACAAATTACTCGTTTTAATATTCTTCTTATTAATATATTACAACACTGTGTCACACTTTTATAATATAATACATTTTACTTAAAAAATTTATTTTTTATTTACCTAAAATATAAATAATTATACTTTTATCAAAACTCTTTACTGCTCTTCAGATAAGAGTATTTCAAGTGAAAAGAATATCTTGAGAAATATTTTCTTAGGAAAAAAAATTGAATGAATTTTAAAAATATACTTATAATATTTCTATATTTTACTTATTAATAAGTTTATCAAAACTTCTGTTTTGTGACAGTCAACATAACAAAGTCTACAATTTAAATACTTTATCTTAATAATAAATATTTTATTATCTATATATATTAAGTAAAATAAGATTAAAATATTGTAATAAGTAAATACTAAATATTATAAATATTTAAAAATTTTCTTTTATATTCATAGAGTAGTGAGTTATATTATTTTCTAATAATATTAACATGACTTTTAGAAATAGAAATTCAACAGTATATTTTCTGAAAAACCAAATAAAACATCAATGCATATATCCTTAGATCAATATTACTCCAACTGTATGTTTTCAAGAAGATATATTGAAAGGTGAGCATTGCGTGTTTCTTAAATAACATCAATAATCTGTTTTAAATTACAATAAATAAAACCATGAGAATTTTTTAAAAACAGAGCAAAATCGAAACTAACATCTTCAATAATTCATCTAGAAAATATCTTTTTAGAATAAAAAACTAAAGGTTCTAGAGAAATAATAAATGAAATAGTAGAAACAGATGAATGAGAAAAATAATTTATTGATTTAATTTTTGATGAAAAGGTAACTTTATGGAGTTATCTTGTTAGAATCTTTGAAACAGATTAACAAATAATTTCCTATTTTAAGTAAAAAAAAATATCCTAATTCCTTTTGCATTGACAAAATATCATTGAGAACTATATGTTTCTAAAACAAATGTTTTTGTTCTGATATGTTATATTTTTCCCCTCAAAATCAAGTCAATTTATTTATTTAAATGCTATTTGTTTTATCAAGTGGGATTGTTTTATTTCAATAAAACTGCAAATAATATAAATCATAATAATACTCCAAATGCACATTTTTTTTGATAAATTTCTTATAAATAATTTAGTACAAAACAAAAATTCCTTAATATGTGATAATTAAAATAAATAAAACTATGAGAATTTTTTAAGAGGAGAGTAAAATCGAAACTAACATCTTCAATAATTCATCTAGAAAATATCTTTTAGAATAAAAAAATTAAAAGGTTCTAGAGAAATAATAAATGAAATCTACAGAAGTTTGTTACAGAAAATGAATGCAGGAATATCTTTGTCAAAAGCAAAAGGTGTAACAATATTTTCTTTTATCAAAGAGAGGTTAAAAATTAAAAATTTGAGAACAATAGCCTTGATTAATTCTTACCACTAGAATGTTCTGATGTGTTTTTTGCTTACATATTGTATTCCCACAGTATTCATCATCTTTAATTTTAAATACAAATGAAACTACTTGATAAAACAGCTATTATTATGAATGGAAGATATTCCTTTTAGTAAATAATCCATTTCTTTTTAGTAGAAAAAAATTATTATGCACTCAAAAGTACAAAAAGAAATCCACCAATAAGTAAAAAATCAGAAAAGTTAACAAAAAGTGGGCATAATACTAAACAATAAAAAGAAATTATAATAAATAAAAAGTGTTCAAATGAAAGCAATTACTCTAAGGAATGTGGAAATTCATATATTCTGATAGGAACGATATTATTATAGGGCGTGATGGCTAGTTCTCTGGCATTTGAAATCACAGGCTTTGGGTTTGAGTCCCGGCAGTGACATGGATATTTGTAGTGCTTCAGAATCCACTTTAAACCATATGTCCTGGTTTAATAGAATCGTAGAGCGTTTCAAGGGTAGTGTTACTTGCTTTCATATCCCATCTTCAAGCTACACGTGCCCCCTGGGAAGTGCTAAATGAGTCACGGAGGTGCAGCCCTTGCTTATGGCATAAAGATTAACTGTCTCTGCATTGCCAGCTGCATTAGAACCATAATAGGACTGATATTATGAAAGACTTGCCTTAAAACCTGCGACGCCACTTCCCACTTCATGGACATAACCAGCTCCATCTTTACCAGGAGTAAAGGGCAACTCTGGTCGAACGATAAAGTTCCCCGATCGAATGTAGGTGTCGACTGGATTCACGCCTGCAGCAAGAAGTTTCACAACAACCTAGAAATAAACAAAATCTTAAAGAGTTCATAATATAATAGATTTGGCAAAATAATATTACCTTTTTATTTAAAGAAAAAGCTTTGCCAATAGAATTCTAATATCTACAATTTAGCAAACGATTTAAAAATTAACTTTTATTAATAGCCAAGAAAATTTTTACTACTAAAAGACTACTTAAATTCAGAGATCACACACAAAAAAAAAAAAAAAAAAAAAAAAAAGAAAGTTTGATAAAGCTGCTTAAACATCCTATATTCAGAATATCTCCATATTTTATTTGAATACACACACAATATATATATATATACATACACACACACACACACACACACATACATATACATGCATACATACATTACACACGCACACACATATATACATACACATGCATACATTACACACATATATACATACATTACACGCTCGCACACATATATATACATACATACATATAGATATATGCATGCACACACACACATATATGTATGCATGCATACACACATATACATGCACAACATTGCAGAAGCTGCTGTATCTAAATAGAAAGGTAATATATGTATACCTTTCTTTATACCTTTTCAACTTTGTGTTGCAAGTTCTCGGTAAAACAAGCAGATGAAACAAAGAATTGCAGACATTTAAGTGGAACAATGATTTTTATTGCACAAGCCAATGCCAAGGAAAGAAGTTAGGAAGAACGATGATCAAGATGATAATCTTCGATAGAAAGCAGCAATACATGATAGAAGCACAGTAAGCAAAATTCTGAAGCTTTCAACAAAACAGGAACACATGTCCAACTCAAACACGTTTGAATTGTCACATTTAATTTTTTCACACATTAACAATTTACCAATTTCATGTAGCAGGCCAGAAGCTGCTGCCAATTGGAGTTGGTTGAAAAATGAAAACTCATAAGTATTTTTCTTTAGTTTATTAGCATAGGTATGTAAATGATTAACATCCAGTCTCTGAAGGGGACGAGAAAAGCAAACGTCCAAGGAAAAACAACGAGCAGATTGTGAAAATTGCAAATCGTCTGCAGCCAGAGAAAGCAAATTCCTAAACAAATCATTAAAAGTGTTCTGGTTATTCTCTTGCAGAGCCTGGGAAAAAAAAATAATTAGAAACAGTTCATAAACAAAAATGTTAAAATGTGGATTTCATTAAAAGGGTTAATATAATAACTGAGTCTCTTAATTGTAGATTGGAATTCAAGAGAAGCAAAATGGATGTTATTACATATATATATTTGTTGATTTATAAGGTATATTTATCAAATTGCTTTAATGAATAATATGTGAGTTTTTCCTTCTCAAAATTCTAAAAACATGAAAAATACAAAATAGTAAGTCTTAACTTTTATATTAGCGAACATTGGAGTTATTTCATACAGTAAAAAAATATCTAGCATTATGATGTAAATCAAAAGAATTTTTTTTTACCTATTATTAAATCAAAAAAATGTATATAAATGAAATTTTTATATTGCCTGAAGAACTTGATTTAAAAGATATTAGTTTTAAAAAGCACAATCTTAACATCACACCAAAGCAGTAAAAATGTTACTGACATACTGCCCTATTTCCTAATACACACAATTGCGGAAACATAAATCATCTTGAAAGAAAAAGAGGGCACAGAAATTTTACAATGTATATTCTTATTATAAGAGCCATAGCAGTAACCATTATTAGTTATATGAATTTGACTAGAAACATATAGGTTGAATAAAATGTCAAAAAACTATTTTTAAAAGCCACAATAATCACCAGATTTCTATTACATTGAGAATTTATAGCATAATTTAGATAGACATGTAAAGAAGAGAAAAATGCCAATAAAATATATGACCTATTTGCAAAAAAGTAATACAAATATTTTTTAAAATAGAAATATTTAGACAATTGCATGATATAAGAAAAGTAACATAAATGCATGATAATAGTTAATAATTTTTAACTTTACATGACTGCTTCCTATTACTTTTTCTTTATTTATCACATTTTTGAAAAAAAACCCAAAGAAACATTTATATATTATGATTATTAAATGTGTTCATATTCTTTAACCATAATTTTTACTTTTAATTTATGTACTATAAGTTTTTGTTTAATTTTTAAAAATCTGAAGCCTACAACAAAATTAAAAAAAAAAAAACTTAAAATTTATCTTGAAAAATGTCATTATGAAGGTAAATTTAAAAATAGTAAAAGTTTGATATGAAATAATTAATGTTCAAAAAGATTACATAACAATTTTTACTAAAGTTTAAAGATCTACTATTATCTCAAATCTTTTCAGTTCTAACTTAAAAATTTTTGGATGTTGTCAACATATCAAACTACAATTTGTAACAACAGATATACTTTGAAAGCTTTTTAATAATGAAAACAATATAAATCATGATAAAAAAAAAACATGAAAAAAATTACACTAATATTAAATGTATTTAAAAATAATTGCATTTAATATTAAAGTTGCATTCAAGTATAATTGCATTTGTAGTGATAATCTTTATATATAATATATATATTATAGTAACTTCTGATGTCAAATTTACTTTAAATTATATTAAAGTTGATTAATCAACAGTTAATAGCAATAACAGTAAACAAACATTGGATTCTGTTGCAGTTGGCTTTCCAACTGACTGTAGTTGAAGAACTTTTTCATCACCAAACTTTTCGATTCTGATAGCCTTCATTTTGAAAAATCACGAGATATTTTTTAACGAGATAATGGGCACATTAAAAACAAATTTATTTAAACAACTTATTCATAAAAAGTATACTGAAGTATTTTTTAAAACATTGAAAGTCATACACAAATAAATATTAAAAGTTTGGAGACAAATTGATAAAAACTTGAACTTTATGCATTTTACGCAATAGTGAAAACGAAACCTTTAAAAACCCCGCGGTTTCCGGTTTCATACATTAAATATCTTAAAACAAAATAAATAAATTTTATAATGTTCATAATTTAATATTAAGCAATAAAATTTTCAAATACATTGAAAAAAAAAATTTCAAATTTAAATGAATTGAAAGCTTAAATTTAAAACTGCTTATTTTACAGAATATAAGGAATAAGTTATAATTAACTTTTAAATTATTTGATAAGGGTGTATTTCAAATAAATTTCAACAATTTAAAAAACTTATAAACACTATTAATGAAATAAAAATATTTTAAAATTGTTAAATGACTTACACATATAATTTTAGAGATTGTCAAGCAAAGATTGTCATCGATAGGTAGGTGTGTGTATATCGTTATCGATATTAAGACATGACGTTGGATGTAAACATGTCATTTGATTCGTTTCGGCGGAAACAGCATTTAATTTGAAGTTTTCCGTTGATAATTCCTATATTTATTACAAGATAATTATGACAAAACTTGCAGAATGGCTTGCTGGGGTTATTCTTGTATCTGCAGTATGGTTTTCTTTCTTATCAAATGATATAATTTTAAAAAGGCATGATCTACATTCTTGGCTTGTAAGTTTTGTTAAATTTGTTATTTGCATACAATTGCAAGATAAATATAATAATCTTGATTGCTTTGCAGCAAATTATTTTCTAAGTGAATATAATTAATCGCTCCAAAAATGGATTATCGGATTTTTGTTTTTTCGATGAATTTAAAATTTAATTTAACTAACCGGCTTGTTGTGAAAAAAAAAAAAAAAATGATACAATTTTACTTAAAAATTAAATACAAACCTAATACAATCCCTTTCTAGTGTATTTTTTATTTGATGATATTTTTAAAATTTTGTGCATAAATGTAATCTACAAAGTTAAAACTGTACTATTGTAAGATCTCATTTTAGATGTCCCTGCATTTTGGTGTCAAAATATGATAATCCTATTATGTTATAAACCTAACTTGTAATAATGGAATACACCTAAACCTATATTATGTAGTAGACAGTTCAATATTACATGCAATTTGAATTTTGTTAAAATTCCCCTGCTCTTTATTTGGATAATGTTGGTTAAAATGATTGTCTAAATTACTGTCCTGTTGAAGGTTTTTAATTTTCAACAGAATTTTCAGATTCAGAAAATTCTATGAAATTTTTATGAGATATAGTATTTTTTTTTCCTTAGACGCTGGTTGGGCACATAAGTGCAAAAATCACATAATTTTTTTTTAAATATTTCAATTTATGTAACAATAAATTCACATTAAAAAATGGTTTAGATATACACATGATAGAAAAACAAGAATGACAAATAATCTAGAATGAAAATGAATTCAAATAACAAAGCTAAATGAGTAAATAATTATTCAAAATAAGAAATTAAAATAATATGCTAAAATAAGTTGTAGTATGCAATTTTTTTTTTTTTAATAATTTAAACCAAAAGAGTATATTAAAAATAAACATAAGTAGAATTTTTTCAGAAAATATTATACAGAGAAGAATTTATGCAGAAAATCAAGATAGCTTTAATGCAAGGAAGAATTTTAAGCAATGAAGTATTTGAAAGTAAACAATTACAAAATAAGCACTTTTCCACCATGTGTAAGCATACCAAGGATTTGCTGCAAGTCACACAATATTAGTAATTAATTACATTATGATTGCCAATGAACTGGGGATTTTTTTTTTTTTTTTTTTAGAAAGTGATAAGGACTAAGACATGTAACACAAATCCTTTAAATAATCAATTTGCATTTTTCAAAAATATGTAAAAAAGAGATTAGAACAGAGCTATTTCAGTATTTGAAGCTGCTCCTCTCAAAAAAAAAAAAAAACTGTAGCTGACTACTGTTAAAGTAGTTCTTCATAAAATGATTTAATCTGTTTGCCCTTACCAGATCTGACTTCTATAGAAAAAAGTTACATCAGATTTCACTTAAAATGAATACTATAAATTAGAGTTTTGTCAACATTAAGTTATAAGACTTTTATTCCAACTCTTTAAGGAAAAATGTAGGAATCTAAAGGATGAATGTAGTTAGCAGGAAGTAAAAGTATGGAAACCAAATAATTTAATGATTTTTTTCCCTGACCCCCCAAAAAAAAAATCACCAAATCTCATTGTCTACTGTTTTGAAAACATCTTTTTTTTTTTTTATACTAAGAATAGATGTTGAATATAAGGAGAATTTTAAAAGATTTATTTCAATAAGTAATTTTTCAAAGCAATTATGCCTCACAATTTAAGAAAAACATAGATGAAAGAAACAAAATTTTTTTTTCCTTGGTGATCTTTTGGCTTGGCAACAATTTTTCTATTTTGAATTTTACTTCTTTTATAACTACCAATTTAATTTGTTGGCACAACCATCTTTAAAATTGAGCACTATAAAAATTTTTAAAGAGGGGGCTGACTATAGGACATCTTATAATTTTTACAAGCGACTGGAATTCATAATTAGCTGCACATCATTGATAGTACAATGAAACATATGTGACATGGATGTTTTTCTTACACTACATAAAAGATGTTAATCCATAATTTGCATACAGTTGTAATGCTGATGTCATTTCTAGTTGAGTCAAAAGAAAAATTGTCATCGCCTCAATTGAGGTTGGATATTTTAGTGCATTTGCAATTAAGAAGGAGTGTCTATGGGAGAGACATTTGAAGGGCTTGCACCTTTCTACTATCTCCTCAAGTCCGAGGGAAAGACTTTCTAATCTACAGATTTATTGCATTCATCTTTGGTGTAGCTTCAATTCATAAAGCTTTGATATTAGGTTTATACAATTACATTATTTGTGAAACTGTTACAATATCAGAACTATTAACATTAAACATTGTTGGCAAGTTAGAAAAATACCAAGTGGGAATTATACTGTACCTTTTTCCAAAAATTGTTTTAGTCAAAAGAAAGTGAAAAATTAGTTAATAATTTTTTATTGCATTGATGTTTGGCATAAAGTTCATAATCATTAGATGAATGCTACAATATTATTGTGAAGATTATAGCCTAAAACATTATGACAAAATATTTCAGTAAAAAATTTAGAATTAAAATGTTTAAATTAATATCTAATGTCTTAAACGATTGAATCATTACCAGGATTGTATATTATTATTATTTTTTTTATACTGTCAAAAATTAAATTATTTTGAAATTAAAATGTTTCAAATTTCTCTTAAAAAATTTAAATTAATTATTTATTAAGGGCTTTTTATAATATGGCTTAATCAGAGTCAAATTTGTTTTGGAACCTTGTTATTTAGGATTATTTTAGAATGAAATGGAAAAAAAAAAAAAAGGAAAGTTTAGGAATTTACTAACTAGCGTTATGTTAAAAGTGATTTCTTTCCAAAAATTTTTTAAAAATAATCAGTTTCAAATAGTTTGATTCAAAATTTTAATTCATAACTGGAAAGGAAAAGTTGTAAAATAAATTTTTATTTATTTTAAGTTTATACATTTTTAAATGCATAATGTTCTTAATAATAATTAAAAATTTTGCTACATCATTTTATCAATCAATATAGTTTTTGCTAGAAATGAAATAATATTAAATGATGATCAGATAAAAGTCTTCCAGTGTAAAAAACATTAACATCTATATTTTGCCCCCAGCTTATTTTATACTTCTAATTTATTATTTATTTTTCCCTTTCTGTTTTAGTTACCAGTTTATGGAGTTGGCTGCTTTGGGGTAAGTTAATTTTAATGATTTCTGAAAATGTTACATAATGTTGTTTTTTTTTTTTTTTGCATTACACATGAAATTTTGATTGAAAAATTAATTTATTATTTGACATTATTTATTAAAATATTGCCAGTATTATATGAGTCATTTTATTTAAAAATTTATTTATTCGTACATTGGTAGAACATAATTTATACTTGAATCAATTAAAGTTATAAAATTATTGTAATTTCACTATTGGCTATTTATTGTCTTGTTAAATATGAAAAGAAATGTCTTAATTAAGCTAGATCTAATAAAAACTATATTACTCTTTATTTATTAAATTTGACGTATGTTACTGAATTCATTCAATTAAATAAATATAATAGTCTACAAGAGAAATATTGTAACATAGAATAATCATACGATTTTTGAGTTTCAATGAAATTTGTAATTTTTTCCCCATAAAACGGTCCATTTTTCTAATAAAGTGCACAGTTCACTTTTATTCATTATATAATGCAGGTTTAATAAAATGAAAATGAAGGGTTTTTTTTTAGAAAAACTTAATGAATGCTGTTTTAAAGAATCTCACTTTTTGAAGTATCTCTCTCTATTTTAAATAATTTTTGTATCGCTTTAACTATAGAACTTTTAAAGAAACTCTCTTGAATTCTCTATCAAAATTATATATCTAAATTACCTTCACTGATATTTATAGATATCAGTGAAGATAATTTAGACATATAATTTTGATTATATTTTAATCAGGCTTATAATTAACCCATTAATTAAATAAAGTTACTCTTCTTTTTTACTATATTATTAAAATATATCAAATCCTTCTAACTTCTAACCATGTGAACAAATTTCAATAAGAAATATTTGATTGAAAAAATGTTTGAATTTCATTCCTTATTTTAAATTCACTTTTTTTTTTTAGCAATTAGCTAGTCATGGTAAGAAAAATAAAGCAAATTAATTGTGAGCTGAAATTTGTAAAAAAAATCCTGTATTTATAAGGTTTTAAAAAGTCTTTTCATCTACTGTAGCTTTCCTCTTGTATTGGGAAGATTGTTATTTTAAATATAGTTCATGTATCATTTTAGATGCTGCTGCTCTTCTAATATCTCAGCTATTGTTGAAATTTCATTTATATTATTCAATTATTGAAGGCAATTGAAAATAATTCTGTTAGATCCATATGAATTATCTTTCTTGTTTTTTTTTTCTAACCTTCCTTTTATGAAAACTTCTCCATGTGAGAACAGACAAATGTGTTTACCTTAAAAAGTATCAATGCACATAAAATTTTTTTGAACTCTAATGAAGATTTGAAAGCTACTTCTAGAAATAACTTGAACAATTAATCAATTTTTTAAATTTAATTTATGAGAGATATAATAAAATGTACCTTGAGCATTTCCCCACATCTTGCACCATTTATTTTAGCTTTAAATAATAATCATATGAATAGTATAGCATATTTTGTACACATTTTCAGTTATACTACTAATATACTAGTATTAATGATGAATAATTGAAGCTCCCGTCTAAATGATAGAAACATTTTATGTATTATCTCTTCATAAAACCAGAATTTTTCTATGAATATAATATATTTTTTAAAATTTTTCAGCCTTTAAAAGATTATATAGATATAAGAAAGTTCCTTCACCATTTAAAAATATATCCTGTGAAACATAGCTTGTTAGAAAAAGTTATAGAAATTGAGCCTTACAAATACATTATTTAAATCACAAACAGTTTATCTTCACTTATTTCTATAACAGTATTAAATAATTTGTTTATTTTAGCATACAATTAAGTGTTGCAGAAAATCACTGTTACACTTTATTATTTGTTGTTTATGTTTAAGGGACATTTTCAAGCTATATAAATTGTAAAATTTTACAAAGTTTCTTCACACTTTAAACTTCTTTGCTTTGCATGTTAGATAATCTAGTTTATTTTTGCCTAATGAAATTAGAAAAATAAACATTAATTTAATTTATACACTGGAGATTTTAGAAAGTAATATTAAATAAAATAATTTATATTGAGGACAGAAGAAAGATTGAAATGGCATGTTACAGATCAATATTTAGTTATGTATAATTTTCTTTTGAAAATGAACTGTTTTATAGACCCTTATTTTTTAAAGTAAACTTAAAATCAAGGACTATTTTCAAGAGCATACAAAATCTGGGAGGTAACTATATAATTGTTTTTTTTATTATTATTATCTATTATATGCATATCACAAAGAATTTCTGTTTCAGCTCTATTCCCTTGTTGTTGTTTTGTATCGAGTGTTCACTTTTAATGACTGTCCTGAAGCTGCAACTGAGTTGAAAATGGTAACTATTTAAAACTAATATAAATCTTTAACTTCAGTGTATACATATCACAGAAAAATAAAATTCATTTTATTAATATATAGACAATTTGTATATATACAATAAATATTTTAGTATGCACACATCGTTCTGTCCATCATATTTTAAACTTCTTAAAAAGTCATTCTGTATATAATCCAACTGTTTCCAAGTTGAAATATACTATTTAATAGAACTGCCATCTAAAATTATTTTGATAATTTCTTGTTTGCATAGAGTAGATTTTTTTTCTTCTGGAACCAGTTATGTTATATACATTTACAATATGTTTATTATATTAACGTAAACTGTTACTTGATAAGTTTACACAAAATAAAATTTGCATAAAGCTGTTATGCTATTCATCTTCTATAACATATTGATATTGGATACTATTTTTCTCTTAATAAATATGTAAAAATGTATATCCTGTCAGAATATGCATGCTCACAAATATATATAAATAAAAGCAACAGATTTTTGCTCTTATACAAACTATGTACTTAATGAATCATTAAAAAAATGGTTTTTCTATCAATACTTTATTTTCGGCAAACCAAAAACATTTGTATATTTAATATGTATGTCACTGAATTTCATAACATATTTATTGAAACAAAAATTATACTAAGATTATTTTAAAATTTATTTTTCAGGAAATCAAAATGGCAAAAGAGGATTTAGCCAGTAAAGGATTCAAATTTGATAGTTAAATTGTTTCTACTTAAAAAGGATGTAAATTTTCTATGGACTATTGAACATATTTGACATCTATTTTTATAAAATGGAAATAAATTGTTGAATTATAACTAACAGTGTTTGAACATTTGTAATTAGCTCATAGTTTTATTTATTATTAAGAAAAATAAAATTTAACAAGCAAAAAATCTAAACTTTTATTAATTTGTGTGGTCTTTAGTTAAAAATGTCACTTCTAGACAAACATTGCTCCACTTATAAACATGTGAATATCAAATAAAATACAATTGAATTGCTTTTATTAAAGCACATACAATATATTTTTTTATAGTCTTTAAATGTTAAAAACATTTTTATACACTTGTGTACTATGGTAACATTTATTTTCAACATATCACAGTTATATATATATATATATAAAACAATCTTAACAAAATAGTTCAATACTGACATTTTCTTTACATGAAATATGTTTGAAATTGTGTTTTACAAACATTAAAATGAAGTTATGTCTGTATAAAAAATATATTTAGCACCTATGATGGTCTTTTTAAATGCAGATTCTATCAACGTTTTATGCTATGGCACAGCTCTCTTCATCACGAGTGCAGTCACTGTCTGTCCTGTTTTCCCACCAAATCCAATACTGGGAATTTCAATTTCATCGTACAATGCAAAATCTATAAACATGAAATTATTTTTAATTAATTAGATAAAGCTAAATAACAGAAAAAAATCTGCTGGAATTATTTCAAAGTTAGTTTTTAATAGGCTAAATAAAAAAACCCCTCTTCTCTACCAAGACCTTTTTGATAAAGAGTTTTGTGTAATTTCTTTGATAAACAAAAAACTAGAATTTTTATGTTTTGCAAATATACAATTGGTCTGGCATATGACTAAATTTTGCAATGCTCCCAAAATTAAATAGAATTTTAAAAAATGCCTTTACCTTTGAAATGTATGAGCAGCTCCTCTTTTGTCCAATTGCATGAAAAAAGAAGAAAATAGCCATCAGATGCCAACAAACTGAGAATTTGATAGATGTACTGCTTTCTTTTTTCTTCCACATGTTTTACATCAAGGCATATTGCATCATAAGTACCTAAAATGGACAACTGCATCACATAATCGACCTTCTCTCTCATGGTTTGCCATGAATGTGGAAATACAAATCTTCTAATCATACTCAAAGTATAATATTCCCCCTCCTTGTATGTCACATATAAATGATTAAGGGTTTATGGAGCAATACGAAGTAACATTAAATCATTATTAATACAAGTAGCATTAACAATTACTCATCAGCATACAAAGTTCACATGGCATTTTTTATATTCAAAATTAAAAACACTTTCAACAACTTAAAATATATATATATCATTCATGCTGTTCATATATATTTTTTGCAATACTATTTGAATTAAAAAATAATTGAATCCCTATTTACTATTGCTGTTTCTATTATTTATTATTCTTGCTAAAAATACTTTTTTAATTTTATTGATGGCATTATATAATTTTTAATATTTTATCATTTATTAGGCAAAAAAAATTATGTATGATGCAATATCTTGCACTTAGCAACATTTTATATTTGCCAGTTAACGGAAAAACCCTTAAAAAGCTTCTAGAAATAAACCAAATACATTTATTTACATTACACGAAGCAGCAAAGGATAAATATTTGTCAAGAATTCCTATTCTGCTTCAGTAATACCATCTATCATGTGAACATCTGCAGTAGGATAGAAAATGTGCCCTTCTCAGAAAAAGGACAGCATACAATTTATCATTAAATTGCAACAAATTTCCAATTATCCCCTGATTATTCCTTATAGCAATGATCAATATGAGAGAGCATTGTGGAAAAATCTAACAAGAATTGTGTTTAGAAGCTCCTTAAAGGAAAAGTATAAAAATAATTGCATTGCAGAAAAATTCCATAAAGGCCAAATCAGTCATTTATGGACAAAAGCAGTTCCATGGGAAATAGACTTTTGCATAGTTATTATTTTTACATTTAAAATAATACATCTTTTTTGAAAATTTGCATATTACTGACTGTTTTTCATACTTTCAGGTATAAAATCAGATAGACAAATTTTTTAAAGAAATTTCTTAAGATATTTAATGTCCAACAGGTATGATTAAATGCACTTTATAAAATTTTTGTTTCAACTCACTGTTATAAATTGTATTATTTAGTTGAAGAAGTGTGTATATTATATATATGTAATATATAGGATGTTCCCTTGAAATGACAACAAACTCAGAAGGACAATAGTAGATATCAAAAAGAAGAAAATTTGCAACAGAACAAAGTGTCACAGGCTATATTTGCTGCTCCTAAATGAAATAAGTACTGCACATGCAAACCAGCATTACCTTCTATCATCCATGATCTAAGTTCCTATCTCAGCTCATTTGTTTTGTAACAGTACTTATGTCACTCACTCACTTTACTCAGTACTTAGCCTACTGGCGAGAAATCAGCAACAAACTAATAGTCTCATTCCCTTTCTTCTCGACATCACACCCTGCATAAGTATCTTTGCAATAAATGGAACATAATTTTACAAAGAAATACACATCTTCAAAATATTAAATTCGTGTTATTTTTGCTTGTTAATGAATAGCAATATTCAATAACAAAATGGTAAAATTATTTGTAATTTTAAAAAAAGTAAAGTTGAAATGGAATTTAGATTGTTATTACATTTAATTGTTAAAAAACTGTCAATTACAAAATACTGAAAAAAAAAAAAAAAAGAAATAATTTCAACATTGAATTATAATTGGAATGTAGTATTCATATATTACAAACACATCCAATATATAGCACAAAAAGAAAATTTAAAAAGAAGATTAGATATTTACTAAATCCAATTGTGTGATTACCTTTATCAATAATAATACTGAATTCTTTAGAACAAAAGTTTCTTGAATCTTCCTCCAAGAAATTCATAACCTGCAAAAATTAAAAGTGTAATATTTTAAATTATTTAATGTGCTATGCATAATTTTATTGTACAAAACAATAATTATGGTTTTATCATTAGAATTACTAATGTTTTATCATTAGAATTTTTTTTTTATGATCTGCATTACTTTTAGACTGTTAAGCAAACTATGTACAGCAGAGGAAGGCTCATTGGCAAAAATTTTTTTTTTAGAAAGCGATTTTTAACTTAATTCATGATTGAATTATTATTATTTTTTTTTTCAAATACTTACTTTTTAAGATTCATTTTTACATTTTTATTTTGGGCAATTTTTTCAGCCAATAATATTGCCTCTTCAGCATAATCCACACCTGTCAAATCCACAAATCCAGCTTTAGCCTAAAAGAACATTTGAAATGAAATTAAAAACAATTATATAATAAATCAACAGAAATTGATTTTAACAAAATAGACAATTATAACAAAATAAATAAATTACAACAATGAATTAGCTGATGTCTTTGGTATTAATGATCAATGTTTTTCATCGATGAACATTATCTATATAATTATCTAAGTAATTGTCTGTATATACACAGAAATTTTTTTTTTATATAGTCAAGAATTGCTGCTTCAATATTGCATACTGTATTTAAATTAATAAAAAAACTACTTATTAAAAAGTATATGTAATATATATATTCATCTTAATATATATATATATATAGATTTCATCATAATTGTGAACTCAGCTTATGTTATAATAATATGTTAATATGTGTTATAAGATTATATATATATATATAATTTTAAAAATAAATAAAAAAAATTAAAAAGGAAATTTCATAAGAAAAATGAGAGCAGAGGTTTTCAAACAATTGTTCCTTTGGAAAATCAAACTATGACTGCCATCATATTTTTAGTTTGTCATTTTAAAATACAGTTAGAATTTGAAATTTAGTAATAATATGTTAAATTTGGGTAAATTTTAAAAATACAAATAAAATAATTTTCTGTGGTATTTTTTATAAACCAATTTAGAGAATTACAAAACACAGGATTGAATCTTGTTATTCTTTTTAAAGATATATAAATAGAAAAATAAAATAAATTAGCTGGAATATATTTAAAAAAAAATAATAATTACAAGCTTGAAATTTTAAATCATGAGATATATTTAAAAAAAAAAAAAAATAATAATAAAATGAATATAGAATTTTATTTTATGGCTAAGCATTTATTAAAAATAGCCGTATTCAAAAATTTAAACACTTGTATTCTTAGCAATAGAAAAGTTTTCACAATCATCTTAATCTTTTTTCATTATCAAATGGCCAATGCTTTTAAATTCAAAATTAACGTACAGCATTATCTAGAAATTAAGTAATAGTTTGAAAATAAGCCAAATTTGCTTATTGTGTTACTGCTTATTCCAAGAACTAACAACAACAACAAAAATACTAGTTTAGAAGAAAAATATTTAATATTAAATTTTCTTATTTACAATCAACACTATAATTCTTACTTCTAAAAATTTCCGTAAGTATTTTAAAGATTTAATTAAATAATTTTTAAATTTTCAATTTCATTACAAGATTTTCAAATTTTGTTTTTATTTTCATGAAAAAATATACAATTGAAATAAAAAATACTTGATAATAAATAAATGAACAGAGAATATTGATTATGTTAAATATTTTTTTGCAATCAAAGCAAAATAGTACAGGTTAAATTTTTAAGCCAAATCGGAAGGGAGGGGAACTAGAAAGAGATTAATAAAAAAAAAACAAATAAATAGCAATGGCTGAGAATTAAGAAAGTGGGAACACTAATTATGAATTAAAATTTCTTCTTAATGATTCGGATTCATAGAATAAATACAGAAAGTGTTCAAATTTTTGGTAGCAATTTTGACTTCTTTTATGAATGAAAATTAAATAAATAAAAAAGAAAAAAAGTCTGAATGGTATCAATTTTGAATAAGACTTAATTGTAGCCTGCATCTTTAAAATTTTTTACTTCAAAATTTTGTTGAAAAATATTGCAGGATATATTTTTGTGTTTTACAAAGAGAAAAACCCTTATTCAATTATTATAAAACGGTGCGAAAAGCATGGCATTAATATTACTACACAAAATGACATAGTTAATCAAAAAAGGAAAGAAACATAAAAGTTTACATTTGAATTGGAAGAAAGAAAAAATGCATACCCAGCAAAAGCCATACACCTCTTATTAAATTTAAAGTCACATCTTATGTTTAAAAATAAATTCCAACATCTCAAAGAACTATTGCACAATCTTTTAACATCTCTGTAGGAACTTTAAACAAAACTATAAAATCTGATTTAAAACTAATAAAAAAAATGATGTTCATCACTAATATGCCAATATGTTTCATGCCATGAAAATTATTTGGTAGCTAAAAATGGCAATATATAGATACAATTGCTGAAATTTGGATATATTTATCTGATTGCAATAGGAAAAAAATCTAAAATGCTGGTTCAAGAAAACAAGGAAAGCTTCTGAAACTTTTATGATTATTACAGAATTCTCATATAATGGAAAACTTAAAAAAGGAAAGATAAATAAATTTCAAAATTATTTCAGATTACTATGAGAAAGTTGCTTCAATAAGTAATTTCAATGAAGATATTCCATCACTTTACCCAAACAATCTTCACTGTGTTAAGCTCCATCAGGATAAGGCTATCAGCCATAGTAAATTTACCACTTTATATTTGGATAACTGGACTGGATATAACTTTGGATTTGGATTTAAATTTGTAACTGGATTTTATGCTACTTGAGTTAAATGCATTCTTCCCAATCTCCTGACATGCTTTTAATGGATTACTGTGCATTTGGATTGCTAAAATATGTTCTTGATAAGCAGCATCCCAAAAATTGGATGGAGTTTGGAAGATTGTGGTTGAGGAGTGGAATAAAATAAACCTTGGTATTTTAAGAAAAGCTTTTTTTTTTTATCTTGAAAATAGAGATGAAATATGATAATTCAACAAAATGGCTATCAGACTGAGCATATTAGAAAATAAAATTCTCCTCTTTATTAATAAATATATTTTTTCAAAATTGTTACAAAAATGTGTGAAAATTGAATTACGTTATTTCTAGTCACAATATTTTGATGAGTGAAACCATAACAACAGTAGAAAATTGTAAGTAAAATGAAAATTTAAGATATGACCAAATTAGAGCAAAAAATAAAAAAAATAAAGAACTGTGTAATTCTGAGTTTGTACAAGTCGAATGTTACTATATTTATAATTATTAGTTGAAATTAATCAACTGTATTGAAATGTAATGACAACTATTTATAAATATTATATTTTAATGATATCAATCATCAACTAAATGAATAACTTGTTTCTTTTTCTGCTGTGTAACTTCGAAATTCTCAGTAGATTACTAATATTTAAATTTGACTTGTCATTTGACAGTTGGAAGGGGAAAAAATGCTTACATAAATGCATCATTGTAAAAATAATCACAACTTTTAATATTATTTTATTACAAACCAAAATTATTTTCCAATGAGGTTAATTATTAGTCATTTTGAAATTCATAATTAGTCTGTAATAACAAAATCCATATTTTTTAAATTTTAATTAAGGTGATTAATCTATAAGAAATATATTACATCCTTTTTTAAAACTTATTTACAGCTCTGGAGGTTGTATACCAGTTTAACAACTAGCCTAAGATATAGATGAGAATGGAAATTGCAAACTTACTAAAAACACTAAGGTCATGCCATTTCCACATCCTACATCAAGAATAGGCAAATTTTTTTCTAACTCTTTATTTGTCAACCAACTAACAATTCGCTCAACATTTTTTTTTCCAAACCTGAAATAAGTCATAATATAAAATTAACTAAAAAGCAAAACATTAATACCAAATATATACGTAAAACATTTAAAAACTAAACTTTCTAAAACAAACATCTACAAAGAAACTAGATTATGCCAAATAGAAAAAGCACATATTTTATGAAGCAATTACTTTATATATTAATAAATCAAATAAGGATAGATAAATAAGGATAAGGATCAAACAGATAAGGATAGATATAAGGCACTTATTTTGACTATTGTCAGAATAATTAAATGTTTGAAAATTATATTAAACAACAGTAAAATTTGAAAGTATGGTTTATTTATAATCAGAATTGTTTTAACATTGCTATACAAGGGATTTTACCATACTTTTATGTTAAGATTAGTTATTTATTTAAACAAATCTATTATATATTCTCATCTTATATTACATTGAAAAAAAAAACAAAAAAACCTAATGACTTGTTCTTATTTTGCTTGCTTTAATGAATAATATAATGCATTATAAATGTAAACAAATCCTATTATTAGAATGAAAATAAAAAATTAAAAAAAAAAAAATCAGTTTGTCTTTTTAAACATTTAATATGTACAGATTATATATAATAATAATATTGGGATTCATATATAGAGCACATAGTTTTAGATTTGTTATACATAAAAATTTTTTTATGTTATTTATTTTTGCATGCATTTGAAATTATGCAAACTGCGATATCAAAAATTATTTTTAAGTGAAAATTTTATTCACTCTAATATGTAAGTTATAAAAAAATTAGTCATTCAAGGAAAGTTTGAGAAATTTTCATAACTGCATTCTTGTTTCAAGTCAGAAAATTTTAAGTTCTCTGAATTGCATAATTGACTATAAAAAATAAATAACTGGATATAGTAGTCAAGATCTGTGAAGCTTTGATTCTATTTACACATAATTTTCAGAACATATCTGTTTAAAAAGCATGTTAGGTGTATGTATATGATCTGCTAGTAGAACATGCAACAGCAGTTGGCAAAATACAGTTGTAACCATAACAAAGCAGAAAATTGAGATTAGATAACAAAAAGTAGAGAGAGATAACAGAGATATTAGATAAATTGATTTTCAATTAACATTGAATGAAATTCATCAATTGTAAAGGAAAATGGAAGTTTGATTCAGTTCAGAAAACAGATAATTTTAGTTTAAGGAAAAAAAGAAAAGGTTTAGAGTTACCATATGTCTCCAGTGTCCCCATGATCTTCAAAATTTTCTAGCTCTTCTGAATAAAATTCAGACCAACTGAAAAAAATTATATATATAAATCTAAAATAAAAATAAATACTTTATGAAGTAATTATGTTAATTTATTTATCATTAAATTAATTTATATTATTGATATAAAAATATAAATATTAATTAAATTGGACATAAGATATTTTTCTATTCTCAATTGAATTAACATTGCTAGTTAATCTATTTCTAATTAAGTTAACTGTATCAATACACATAATGCCAACAATAATTATAAAGCTACATAAATTCCTATCAAAATACACCCTGGTAATGAAGAAATAAATTTTGCAAATAAGGTGAATGATTTCAAGTAAGAAGGTTTTATAATGTAGAGTATAAATTATTTTATTTAAATTAAATATTTTATTGATTTTGAGGTGTTTTGTTCACTCACTGTGATCTTTATTATTAAAGATTATTTATTTTTAACATACATTATTAATTACAATAGCCATTCCTTACAATGTGCTTTGCTAATTTATGAATTGTCTTTAAAAGAAAAAAAAAATGTCAATTATAAAGCATTTTTTCTTTACTCCAATCATGTACAATTTAACAAGATGTTACAGTACTTCAGAAGTTTATTAATTAAATAATTTTAATGTATAAATGAAGAATCATGTTTTGTATTACAAAATACTTTATTAAATAATGCAATAATAATGAATGCATGCATTAGTACGGCAAAAAAAAAAATTTTGCATTGTATACAATCACAAAATTTTTTATAAATATTAAAGGAAGCAATGCAAAATGCTGAATTTGCAATTTAAAATTCAAATGAGAAATGTGGAATTACGAAATAATTTAAGAAATCATATATTTAGGGACAATAATGTAAAAGTACATATTTTCCATAACGAAACTAAAGCCGAATATTTGACAACAATTTTTAAATTTTAAATTACAGCTCAGAAAAAAAAAAATTAATTATATAAAAGAATAATGACAATAATAATTTTTTGCGAACAAATATTTTTTATTTACTATTCTCTTCGTCCTAACTCACAGGTAGAGGATGGGCTCAATTCTTCCATAATAAATTAAAAATATAAAAATATGTTACAAAATTCAAATCATGCGATGTAAACAAAACATTGTTTTGCAAAGTTAAGATTCCGATTATTTAAATCAGAATCAATTGAACTTCATTCAAATTAAAATTTATAACTGTATTATTTAAACTATTATTTCCAGAGTAAAGCACACTTCGATTTTTTTAAGATCAGCAGAATATAATGAAAGTATTTATAATTTTGTCAATATTAAGATAAATGATGTATTTATTTTTTTACTTGAATCGAAGGAGTATATGGGGATGCGAAGCAACAAGGACTATAATCCCCTAATCACTATATAGGAACAGTTCGTTTTCCCTATTATTCGTCACTAAAAAGGATGCAAGATCTATTTTCCACTCAGTAAAGAAATTGGCGCTAACAAAAACCGGGATTTATATTATCCCCTGAGTGCCGAGAGAATACAGCTAATAAATATCAAAACGTTTAAGAGATTGGAGAAATAAAATCAGATTTTTTTTTGCAATCAAGAATTTTAGATAAAAAAGCTTTGAATGTAATATTATTTTCGTCGATATTCAAGTTTTGCTAAAGATGTAATCTGGAGGTGGAATATTTTCTGCATCTTAAAAGAATGTGTAAAAGATCATTACTTCATTACAGCTGTTACAGAAAGGATTGGAATCTAAGTTGAATCTATTTAACAGGGCGGGAGTAACGATCATTCTGCTGTGAGCAATCTTCTATTCTGTGTCCATTTTGTGATAGTTACAATGTCTGGGAAGTTTCCTATCAAATCATAATATTTACTGCTACAGTAATTTGTTTCCGAGATGAGGTAGGATTGTTTTTTCAGGTTTACAATGACATCTTCCGGGGATATCCATTCAATAAATTGCGAGAGAATCCGCTTTTTCATTCCATAAAATTCCCGAATGACCAGGAACCCATAAAAATGTGATTTTTGATTAAAAGTTTGTCGAACAAAAAGTTTTGAAGCAAGTCTTTGAATAACATAAGCAGAATGAATGTTAATATTTTTAAGTGAATTAAGAGCCGAAAAACTGTCAGAAATTATTAAAATGTCCTTATCAACAATAGCTAGTTCATCTATGGCGACACAAATTGCCAAAACCTCTGCTGTGAAAACAGAATTTATTGGGTTAATTCGATATGAAAAACTTTGATTGCAAGAATCCGGCTATTGAAATTGAGATGTGACTTTTTGAGGCATCCGCGGCTATGATATAGTAATCAGAATTTTTTTTTTTTTTATACAATCTGAAAAACCATTGACTATAAGTGAAACTGGGTTTTCTTTATTTTGGAAACTGAACTTCTGAAGGAAAATTTCACATAAGGAAGGATCATGCCGTAGTACAATTGCCATGGTTAAGAGGTGTTCTGGTGAGCAATTATAATTTTGTAGAGTGTTTTTAAGAGTTTTTTCATCTTTGTCAAGTAACTGCAATTCATTATTTACCATCAAAGGGGAGAAAGAGTGGTTAGCATATTGTTTGATTAAACATTGGTAATCCTAGAGCAATTCTTAGGACTTTTGTTTGGATGGTGTTACAGGCGTTTAATTTGATGGCCGGGAAATTTTTAATTATTAAGGCACTCTAATAAAATGTGCTGAGTATACTATTGCTTACAATTGTGATGAGATGCCTTGTCCTTATGGCATTTTTCTTTGATGCCAGAAATTTTAGACCATTAACTTTTAAGGGCTTTTATCCTTAAATTTCTTTAAATAATTTCATTTTGATTGATTTTTGAAAAGGAATTCCCAGATACTTAAGAGTATCGCTCCAGATGAGGAGAATTCCGGCATATGTTATCCGAGGCAATGAAATTGATCTTTTTTTTGATAAATCAACTATTGCACTTTTTCGGCACTAATTGTAAGTTTCTAGTAAGAACACCATTTGTATAAATTCTCAAGAGTATTTTGAAGCTGGGTTTGAATATATGATAACGATTGATGTGAGCAAAAAATAAAAATATCGTCAGCGAAAATAGAGCAATCAACATTTACCTCCAAAGTCTCAAAAATGTCATTTAAAAAAATTCAAAAAAGAATTGGTGAAAGTACACTACCTTGTGGAAGGCCTTTAAAAAAAGGTTTGAGGTCAGAAACAATGTTCCTCCATCGAACTTGAAACCTTCTATATTTTTGTTTAATTGATTTTTTTTTTTTCTTTATTGTACTTTTGTGAAGGATATGTTGTATTTACATTTTCAAAATGGCAACAACTACTTTTGAAGGTTCAAGGTAGTTATGTTTTTTTATGAGCTAAACGTAAATAGATATGAAAATTTTACGCCTTTAGTTATTAAACGTTTAGATCTTTTAAGTTTTCTTTTAATCTAACTGCGATCTAGTTATTTTTTTAAAAATTTTCACTTTACATTTAATATGAAGTCCGGTTTTATGAAGATAGAACTGAATAAAACTTTATGGGAGGTACCAGAGCGGTATCAAAACCTAGCTCCTGTGGGATCTGGAGCTTATGGTCAAGTTTGGTGAGATATTTCTTTAAAAATTCATAGAATTTTTTTTTTTTTTTTTTACTATCGACAATAATTATTAGTAATATTTGTCATATTTAGTTGTCTTTAGTTTGAAACCTGTGTGAGACAGTTTCGATATTTCATAGATATGATGTATGTTAATTAAAAAGAAATAAAAATAATTCACTCACAATAACTTTAAACTACAGATGTTTGTTATATATGATTTTTGATGAATATTTTTTTACTTTTATCATTTTTATTGAATGTATAAACTTATTTGGTTACATTTTCATGTATATTTTTGCGAAACTCAGAAATGTGATTGAATCTTATAAAGCTTAGCAGGTGTTATAATTATAAAATATTCATTAATTCATTTACGTATATTAATAAATAAATTGCTACAGTTGTTGGAACTGTTATATATTACCAACATTGCATCAAAAAAGATCACAACAGTTATAATTCCCATTTCATGGCAGAATAAAGGTAGCAATTTAACTAAGATTACACAATGAGATTACTACACCTTTACACACTGAGTTTATATTGATATAAGTGGGTAACAAACAATATCAATTACAGAGTTACCAGAAAATAATGACAGAATGTGTCAAAATATACATAATTTTATAACCCAATGCACTTATAATCTTTGTTCCCTTTCTTAAATGAAAATAAAAGTTTTAGTAATAAACATCAGGTTCACATTGTCTAATAATATATATTTTATTAGTAATACTTTCAACATGTGGTCCTGTAAAAAGTTGACTGATAAATCTGACATTCAATTTCAAATAAAATGAAAGCATTTTGTTTACACGATTCTCAAATTAATGAGAAGTTGTGCCAGTGGCAGATCATTTCCAAACATCTCAATAATTTGAAAATCATTCCATTAAAATTGACAAATTGAGTTAGATATATAATTTGGGTACTTGCGTATTAACGCCACCGCAGCTACAGATTTGGCGGTTTTTAAGTGGCGGCAATCTATACTTAAAATTTTTGTGACAAATCATAAAATATATAAAACACTTTATTTAAAATCAAAACACTTTCAAAATTCAAAACACTTTATTTAAAAACAAAGTAGTCAATCGGATTTCCGTGGACAACGGGCCGATATAGAATGTAACATAAATTCAAAACAGTCTCTATTTTGGCGCATTAGCGCAATTTTTGCTGCGGTGGCGTTAATACATAAGTACTGTAATTTGTTTGTATCATTATGGTTATCATTTTCACTGTCGATATTTTTATGTTGAATCAAGTAAAATTCCATTAACTGAAAGAAAGCAGTAAGTTTTTAAATTAAATATTTGAGAATATTATAGTAATACTTGTTTAAAGTTTCACATTGCAGACAAATTGATGAGTGTTTTGTTTTTATAGCTCCTCCTTAGATACTTTACGAAATTTCAAAGTTGCCATCAAGAAGCTGGCTCGTCCCTTTCAGTCAGCCATCCATGCCAAGAGGACCTACAGAGAGCTTAGGCTTCTCAAACACATGAACCATGAAAATGCAAGTGCTTTCATACTTTTGTAATATTTAATTTTTTGTTTGCTTCAGTGATTTTGCAATATCATTTTTTCCTTTTTCTTGACTATTTGGATCTAATTAAAGATATATGTCATAAAATAACAAGTATTATAAAAAAAAAATTAAAGTCAATTCCTACCTAGGTCAACAAAGAAAAATGTTAGTTTAGTTATCTATTATCAAAAAGTGGCACAATGTTGAAGGCAGCTGGAAAATCTTTAACACTAGACCACGTAAAAGTGACGGTTGCCAACTTTCAATTAAGAACCGGACACGATTGTCTTGCGGAACACCTAAACAGGATAGGTGTCTTTGCCTCGAACACTTGCCCAATAGGTAGAGCTGGAACAATGAATTCAGAACATCTTTTGAAATGAACAGAGAAGCTCAGTGCCATGGAGAAGTCTTACAATTATGATGTGAAGCTAGAAGCCTCACGGACTAAAATAAAATGTCTATCCCCCCTTATTTGCACTCTTCCCTTTGACTTTTTGTGTTGCGTGGACCGATTTAGTATCGATTACTAACTTGCTGTATGTTTGCTTTGTTCTGCTTGTTCCTTCTTTGTGTTCGGTATTGTAATAGATTGATTTCCAATAAAGCCATATTTTGCAACACATAAAATTTATCTTGAATGGGGAAAAAAAGAAAAGAAAACAAGTAATATAAAAAAAAAATTAGAGTCAATTCCTACTTAGGTCAACAAAGAAAATTTTATTTAAGTTACTTTTTATTACATAATTACAATTAATATAAATATGTATATACATAGGACAGAATCACAATATCAAGTAACAAAATAAAATTTCTTCAATTTTATTTTTGAGAATAATCCTTCATTCTAACCACTAAGCCACAACTGCTAACTCACTCGAAAATCATTTGGATAAAACATCTACTTAAAAAAATTATTGATTTTCGCAAGAATTGAACTCGCATTCTCACCTTCACGTGAAAAATACTGGAATTCGTGCATTTTACCGATTGAGCTAATGTCTGTTAATTTTATTTTTCATTACAAACTGTTAAAACTCTATTTAAAACATTAAAAATTAATTAAATTTAATTAATGAATTAATATTTGAAAATGTATTAACATCAAGTTTAAAAATGTATTTGAACTTGAGTGGATAAATAAAAAGTACTTTATCAACTATTGAAAATTTGAACAAGATATATAAATATATATAGGGAGAGCGTGAACTAATAGTAGGAATTTAAAAATAATCTGTTGATTATTATAACATACAACAATTTAAAATGCAAACCAACATTCCTTTTTCAACTTGGTTGCTAATGATCTTTTCATGTTTTTCTCTTTATTTTGGCCATCAAATAAATGCAATTTTAAAATTTTCTTAGTTTTATATATTTTTCAATCAATAAATGTGCACATTGATCTTAAAATATAGAGCAATTAGAATTATTTGTTCAAATAGTTAACTGAAGACATTGTTTGTTGATAAATCCTTAAAGTTGTGCATAAGTTAGTAGTGTAATTTTTTTCTACTTATTGAGCTGTATTTATAAATTTAAATGAAGCAGCCAAAAGTATTTGCATAAATAAAAAAAATCAAGTAAAATTGTCTGCATTCTGCTTTGACAAATGCTGTTTAGCATTTGCTTCATCAATTTTTGACTTGCAGGCTAACAAATTCATGATAATTATATTCTCATGTGAAATTATTTTTCTAATTATTCAAATTATTATTCTAATTTAAAAATATACAACATTTTTCAATTTTCCATCATTGTAGCTTTGTTGATTAATAATTGTTTTATTAAGAACATTTGATCAAAATACTTTTAAATACTTAAGGAACAAATGTAATTTCTAAATAAAATATATTTATGTTTAATTTATTTATTATAAATTTATTAAAAAATACTTTTCAATTTTACTAGTTAAACAAATAGATACTTTTTGAAAAGTATCTTGTTGTTTACTTTGTAATCAGTATTTCCGATCACAAGAGTTTATATTATCACAGCTATTTACATTTTTATTTAGTATATGAAAAGACTTCAACAATTATTGCAGAGTTAAGAATTATTTTTATCTCCTCCTAATTTCGAATTTTTATATTTATCATTATTTTCAAAGCACAAGTTTCATATTTCAAGCATTTATTTTTGTAATTAGCTATATCGTAAAACAGCTCATCTGTTAATTTAAACAATCTTCATGTATTCTTCTTTGTCTATTATAAATACATTCAAATATATAGTTAACAAGGCAAATCTATAGAGCATAATATTAATTTTAAAAATATATAAATTTTTATAGCAATTTTAAAAGAGTGTTTCTGTTGGTGTATCAATTTAGCATAAGTGTATAAATGCTATTGATAGTTAAGACCTTTATTATCAAAAGTGAGTTTAAAATCTCCTATTAATAAATAAGAATGAAAAAGCAACTAAGTGTATTTTGTAGATCTTTATTTTGCAGTAATTTATAAAGAATTAAGAATGCCAATAGCACCATTATTAAATCTAAGAATTCATGAATATTTCAGTTTATCTTTTTTAAATTCATTATTGAAATGAAAAAATAGCATTTTAATGTGTTTTGTGATTTAACTTAAAAACTAAAACAAGCTGTTTTTATTATAAGGAAATTTAAATTGTTGAGGATTTTCATTTTAATAATATGTAAATTATAATATATATATTTTTTAAATTATAATTCTTTTTTAAAAACTAGTGTGGTTTTTAGCTGCTTTTCTTTCAATTTATTCTAAAAAAAATCAAAAATGTAATTATGTTATTTGTTATTATTTAGGTGATAGGTCTGTTAGATGTTTTTACTCCATCCACAACGCTAGAAGACTTTCAAGATGTGTAAGTGACTGTTTGTTGTAATTATTGAAATTAAATAATATAGTAGAGATTTTTTTGTATTTTTAAATAACCCAATTTTTTTTTTTTTTTATCTTGGAGCCTACTATTTTTCCAGATATTTACCAAGCAATAAAAGTTATATTTCAAACAAAAATGAAACTTATTATATTTGTCATTCTAATAACATTCAGATTTCTGAACTTTTTTTTATGATTTTTGAGATTAACTAATTTGTTTTTAAAAATTGTTTTATTTTTCTATAATTTTTTATTCAGTTAATTAATTTCTCATATGGAGTTCCTGGAAGTTTAACTTCTGCACCAGTTTTAATTCTGCATATTCATATTCATTCATTCTGCATATTCTGCATTTGTTATTTTTGTAGCTACTTGGTGACACATTTGATGGGAGCTGATCTGAATAATATAATCAAAACACAACGCTTGAGCAATGACCATGTACAGTTTTTGGTGTATCAAATCCTACGCGGTTTGAAGGTAACATTCATTCCTTCTATATGTATACTTTTATATGATACTATATACTTTCATTTTTCATGAAAGCCATCTTTCCATGTTTTTCACCTTTCTATAGTTGTTTAATCCACCAATTCTTTCCATGTATGAATAAATTTAAAATAGTTGAAAAAAAAAACTTTAGTACATATATATCGAGAGAGGATCAATTAGATTTTTACATTTTAATGCATTATTGAGAAATTTATAAATTTTTTATGGAAATAATAGTTTAAGTCAAAATAATTTGTTTTCATTATAGTAATTGTAGTATTTTAAATGTCAATAAATTAAGCTTTTCTGATTGGGTTTAGGCAAAAAATAATCTAAACACTGATTGCTTGGAAAATTAGCAAACTGCCTAGTAATTTTAATTGCAATAAAATAATTTTAATCATTTATTGCTGGATGTTTACTATGCGTTTGTGGTTGGATTATACCTACCTATTAATACCTTAATTTGCCAAACATTATCTTTACTTGTTGAACTTCAGAAACCTTAATTTTTAATATCAAATTATAAATCATTTAAGAATTGAGTTAAGTTTGTCCTAGACTTGTTCCACTTTTCAATCCCCATAGCTTTCACTTCATCAAGAGATTCAGTGAAGAACTTTGATATTGAAGATTTAAAGAATTCTTGTGGAGAATAATGCATTTTTCTGGAAATTGTCACTCTTGAACGATTTAGAATGTATTAAAGATAAATTTTTTTGAAATAATTATTAGTGACTGGAACTTTCTTATCAAGAGCCAAGCAGTAATTGGAACTTTCTTCTAAACTTATTTATTTCATGTCAAGGGGTGTAAAATGATTTCTTTTAGTTATTTTATGAGAATATTGATTTATAATTTAATTATTTAATTTGTAACATTTGATTAATTTAATTATCTGTTAATTTATTTCAGTTATTATAATTTCTTAAAGTTTGGACATTTTCTATAAGATTAAAAAAAAAATTTCTGTTTCTGAGTTTGAAAATACCATTGAACTTTTTATTATTTATTACTTTTTGGCCAGAGTGGTTTTCTTACTTAAGAAAACAAAAATTTATTAGTTAAATTATTTGCTTTTATTATCATTCTTTAATTTTTCTCATAAGAAAAAAAAAATATTGAATATTCATATTTGTTTGTGTAATATTTCATGAGTTGGTCTATTTTTGTAATTTATAGATTTTCTTAAAATTATGAGCATATTAATTTTATGTTATTAATTAGTATATATTAATTTTAAGTTGGGACATTGAACCGATAAAATATGTTAAATTGTCAATATTGTTTTGAGAATTTTTACAATGTCAACACTGTTAAATAATTTAAAAAATTTTCCTTTTCAGTATATTCATTCAGCAGGAATTATTCATAGAGTGAGTTAATATTTTTTTGTTATACCATAGTTTTTTAGTATAAAGTTGTTTTATTGGCTGCAATTATTTATAATATATTAAGTAAAATACTGTAAAATAATACTTAATATTAATATTATATTATTATTTGTGATTAGTTGTATTGAAATGAATTGTAATTGATTTTAGTTTTAAATGTGGCAGTGAAAGTATTTATCAAAAACTTCTTAAAAGTCAAAGTTTGCTTATTTTTCTCCATGCATATAGTTTGTTTTTATCAGTTTTAATTTAATTCTTCCTTAATTTATGGCTTTTTTTTTTCCTGTTTTTAATTGGGTATAATATTTGCTACATAATATTTTCAAATTTAGTCTAGATTAAAATCTAAATAATGTTAAGTCTAAAATTTTAATTGACATGATTAAAAATACTGTGGTTTAAAAATTCAGATAAATGTTTTCTTGCATTAATTTTCTTTTTTTCTTATTTTTAGGATTTAAAACCCAGTAATATTGCAGTTAATGAAGACTGTGAGTTAAAAGTAAATATGTTCACTTTTATTAATACCAAAAAGAAATCAATGGATGCTTATAATAGCAGTGTTTTCAAATGTGAAATTTATTTTCAGATTTTAGACTTTGGACTTGCTCGGCATGCAGAAGTCGAGATGACAGGTTATGTTGCTACTAGATGGTACAGGGCACCTGAAATAATGCTCAATTGGATGCACTACAACCAGACTGGTACTAAACACTATTTCTTTCTTTTACTGCAAAACGGAGTGTTTAGATTTGCATTATAAGAAAAAAAATAAAATTGTCAAATTAAACATATCTTAAATCATACTTTTTATTTATGATTTTTTTACTATCATCAAAATATACAAATGTTTCTATGTTTAAAAATATATTTATTAAAAGTTAAAATTTATTTTCAAAATTTAAAACTGAGGTTTATTTTTTCAAATTGTGAAACATGGAATGCATTTTTTTTTGTTTGTCTTGACTTGGTGCTTTGAGATGTATGCTCACTGATGTTACTTTATCTCAATGTATCAAAATTTCTTCTTCTTTTTTTTTTTTTTTAAATATAACAGTTAAAACATTTTGGCAGAAGTGAAAATAAAACCACCATAAAGGAACCACTCTAAAATTCGAAATTCCAGAAATCTTTGCCTATGACAGCTTTGACATTCCTTTTAAAATACAAGAAACATTGCTTGCACTTTGTAGCAACCAAAAGAAAAAAATAAAAGGAGTAAATTTAAAACAAAAGAAAGAGACAAAACTACTCATCAAATCGATCACAACATTTTTAACAGTTAAACAATGATTAGAACACATGAAGCACAACTAGTACTTGAAACAAAAAGTGAAAAAGAAATAACTCCAGGAAAAATATGTGGGGTACCCCATAGCTGACAGGGTTACAAGACTTTTCATAGAAATTGAAGTATCGCTGTTGTCTTATAATAAGTGTTCCTCTGACATATCAAATATCCTTGAGTAAGACAGAACTCTATGCAAAAGTACTTTGAAGTTTATTTTGTGCAGCTACATATTTTATGCATTGTAAGAAAATGTACTGAACTGTTTCTGGAGTTTTGCATATCGATTGCAGATAATGGTGATACAGGTGACTTACCTGAAAGGGAAATGAAACTAAGAAGAAAAAAACAAATACTTTATCATACGAACCCATACCAAAACAAGAAGATAAATTGAGATAAACATTACTAAACTCTCTTAAAAGCTGCCCAAGTCAAACAAACTTAACATCACAACTCACTCTATAGAGTCAGCTAGAAAAATTGCTCAGTTTAATTGTATATGTCACTTCTTTTGCTGAATGTTTTGGATTTGTCTGTTACTGAATTCAAATCATATAATAATCATTACCTCTAATCATTTATAAATAAAAAAAGTAAATTACTATTAATAAAATTTTAATAAAATTTCTAGTATTGAAAAAGTTACTACATTATGTAAATATTTGAAAAATATTTTTAAAAAAGAGATATTAGCTTCTTTGGTTTGTAAAAATTTTGTCTCAATTTTGATGTTAGTGCTGAATTTGAAATGAATTTAATGATGACAATCCTTCTTCCAGTTGACATATGGTCAGTTGGATGCATAATGGCTGAACTTCTGACATCCAAAACTTTATTCCCAGGAACTGATCGTATCCTTTCTTGAATAAAAATAAAAACATTTTCTCATTTTTTTTTTCATTCACAAGTGATAAATATTTAAAAGTGTATTTGTGAAACATTCTTAATAATAAGCATAATTTTCTTTCATGTAAAAACTAAGTTTTTATTTTGTTAAGTATATAAACAACATGATCAATGCAGTTTCCTATTACTGATAAATTTTTAGATTGTATTGTTCTTAAACATAATATTAAAAGTGTGAAAAATTTGTTGTTTTATTTAAAATTTTATTAAATGTTAAAAATTTGTAATAAACCATTTGTTAGAAAAAGATGCTAAAAGGTTAAGTAAAAATATATAAAATAAAAATATAGCATTATTAAATATTTATTTAATCATGATATTTTTGTATGTTTAGGAATTTAATGTTTATTAATATGCCATTTTTAGTTCTCACAAGCCAGTATATAATTACTTTTAAAAAATAAGTTTTATTTAAAATTAAAAACTTAACAGAATTAGTACTAAAAGCTCAATTTTTAAGAACATTTTTCATTTATGCATCATTATGTTAATTTGTGTATTTTATAGGTTTCAGCTAGTTTTGTTTGAATTCAATGATTTAACAAACTGGCAATGATTATAATTATTTTGTAATATATTTTCATCTGACTGTCTTTTTGTGTGTGTGTGTGTGTGTATATATATATATATATATATATATAATATGTGTGTGTATATATATATATATATATATATATATAATATGTGTGTGTATATATATATATATATATATATATATATAATATGTGTGTATATATATATATTATTTATAACATTTATTTTATTATGAAATGCAAAAGATAAAATAATTTTTATTTAACATCAAATTCAAAGAAAAACATGTATTATTAAAAGGTTGTAATATTCTTTTTTTACTGTTTTTATATTTTTTATTATTTATTATTATTTCTATGCAGATAATTGTATCATTTAATAAGAACTAATTTTATTGATAAGTTACTTAATACCTGGAGTATTTCCTGTCCATATAAAATGAATATTACTTTTTAATGTTAATTTGCTGTAAGTTTTAAATTTGAAAATATTAACTCCTCATAAAAATTTAATAAAGATAAAATACTATTAAAGAAGCAGATTAATGTACTTTTATATGGGAGTGAGACTGTTCTTAAGTCGTTTTTAAATATAGTTACTAGGTTTTTAATTTAAGTTGACTCACTAAAATACTTCCAAAATTGATAATTCAGGGATGTTTTTTAAATTTAGAGGACTTGTCTTATTGCATCCTATATTTTTTGGGAAAACATTTTCAATTATAAAGATAAATTAAGAAACAAATAATGTAAAAAAAAATTAATAAATAAATAAATAACGTTTACTAATAAAAATTATTTTTCACTTGGCTTTTTGAAAAAAGAGTACTGCATAGTAAAACAATTGCTAAATTACTGTAATCAAATATTATTTATTTGCTTTTAGCATAAATGTTACCAGAAACAAATAATATACTGAATTGTTTTTATAAATAACTTTACATTTTCAAGAATTAATCTATAGCAAGGAATTGTAATTTTTTACTTACTGGCTATTTTATTTTCAAGACAGATATTGTATACATAAATTTGTAAATATACAATATATATATATATATGTTTCTATATTTTTATGTTATGTATATGATGTACAAATTTCTATTTAAAAAAATTTAATATTGGAAGATAGATTAGTTACTGTACTTTCAATAAATCATACTTTTTTTTTGTTTCTTAATGTCTTGATATAATCAGTAGTTACTCTATTGCAATTGGTTATAACAGTATAGTATGATAAATATAAATAAATAATGAATAGTTAAAAAAAAAAAAATTGTGTTATCTTATAAGTCACATGGATACTATATGACCCTTAGCAACTCTGCTTCCCTGTCTTAATGGAATATATTTATTTTGTTATCAGAAAAGCATTAAACTTTTAAAATAAATTGTGAGGCTTTATGTTTATGAAAACCTTAACTGAAACAGACATGGATCAGTTGATCCACATTATGTCTATTGTGGGAACACCTGATGACCATTTACTGTTAAAGATAATGAGTGAAGAGGTATTCGTCTTTGTTTCATTGATGAATCAATATGTTCTTTTAAAATACTGTTATAAATCAATGGTGTTTCTTAAACTGTACTGCATGATTCCAAGTGGAGTATTTTTAAGGATAAACATTAATTCGTTATAAATAAAATTGTAAGTAATATAAATGTAATAGATAAAATTGAGAAGATAGTTTATTTAAAGAAATTAGCAAATGTTTTAAAATTAAAGTATGAAAAGTAATTGAAGCTCTAGAGAAATGGCATAAATGAACTAAATCAACTTATTCATTTTTTTTTTATTATTAAAATGTATACAAATCTAAATGTAAGAATTATATTTCCCTTATGGATGGGTCAGTTTGTAAAATCACTTCTATAAACCAATCGTAGTTCTACCTTGGATTTGTTACATTTTGTATTGTTTGAATTGGTATTTGATTTTTCAAATGTTTTTTATATTCTTAGCTTAATATTACACTCAGTTGTTCTGCACTTATCATTTGTTTTTATTGTTTTTAGCAATGTAAAAATATCTCAAGTTTTGGCATCAGATACAATATGTAATAGATTTTATTTGCATATTAAGTGATGTTTGCTAAAAGTGGCCAGATTTCAATAATATTTTATAGAAATTGGAGAATTTTAATTAATCTAAGGCAAAAAGTGTCTAGTGTGTAAATCTAGTGTGTTCTAGTGCAAAAATAGCAGATGTAGCATATAATTGGATTATTTTTTAAGTTATATCATTATCAGCTTTTAATTTTTATTTTATATCCATTCGTGTAGTTTCATTTTTATAAAGCGAACTGTAACAGACTTTACTTTAAAAAGACTTTAAAATGTTTTTTAAATGATAGCTCTCCTAGATTTTATTGAGCTAATTTGAAAATAGTGTAAATCCAATAAGGAATTTTTGAGATCTGATTTTAATAATTTTTTTAGAATTTTTTATGCATTTAAAGTTGATTCTTATGTAAGTTAATGACTGCACATTTGACTTATTAAACTGCCTTTATGGTGGAGCATGAGGGTGGCAGTTTAACTAAACTGCGTTTTACGATGAATATGAGTGCATGAGGTTATTGCTTGTTAACCAAATTTTTGAGTTAAATGCTTTTATTAGCTGTAAAAGATTTTAATTTAGTGCATGGAAATTTGGCTGATTGTATTGTATTTGTTTGTGATTTATTTGTTTAATCCACAACTTTATATGATTGCATGTAGATTTTTAACAATTATAAAAAACATTTTCTTAAAAAAAATGCTTTAATTTTTATTGAGAAAGTCTGCTTTTTTTTTTTTTAGTTTATCATTTAACACAACTTTCCCAAACAACAATATTACATGTCTTGTAATGCAATAATTATGTAAATCATACATTTAAAAAAGCAGATATTCTCCCATGAATTAATCATATAATAAAATATTTTAAAATTACATTAGTTGATGTCACTAAATTTTATTACTGTTATGAAAATTATTATTTTTTTTATTTCCAATTCTTTTGTTTCATCAAAAATGGAAATCTTGCTCTTATTTATGGTTTTCAAGACAATGCAAGTTATGTAATATTATTTATGCTGTTTTTAAACCATTCTACATCCTCTATAGAATTAAATATTGAATTATAATTTATAAGACTGCTGCATAATTAATAATGGATGGCATAAAAACAAGATTGCTCTTCAAATTGAGAGTAATCTGCTTATGTTTATTTGTTTATTGAGTTAATTTTGCTGACTTAATTTGTTTCAAATGATATTTTTTTTATTCTTAAATGTAAAAAAGGAAATTTTTTTTTAAAAGAATTTATTAAATTGTCCCCCCTCCCCATGAATTTCATTTTTTATGGAATATACCAAATTGATTTGCAAGGATAAAAGAAAAATAACATGGCTGAAAAGTTCTGTTTTTCCCTTTCATATTATGTTAAATTGTTTGATAAACTGAAGTATGAAATAGACTGTGCTTTTATATGGGCTTGATAATTGAATGTTACTTGTGTCTATGCTTAGTGTTTGTAATTAGATCCTTAACTTGCTGTAGATATTGATCAGCTAACACGCATCATGTTTTTGTGTGGAAAACCAGACGAAGAATTCTTAGATAAAATCAACAGTGAGGAAGTAAGTTTTCTTTTTGCAAAGATCCCTGTTATAAATCATGCATTAATTTCATTTATAAAATGTTCATTAAAGTTTTAGTCTCTGAGCCTTTTGACTAGAAAAAAATATTACTGCATCCTACTTTGACAAGCCAGCTCTCCACATCTTAGCTAGTCTTAAATTTGCCATTTTAATGATTTTTTTTTTTTGTTTGTTTATTTTGCATGAAAAAATTTATAAATACTTTAAAAGAAAATGTGCTAAAATAAAAACATTAGCCAGAAAATTCATGCATTAAATCAATATGTAATGAAATGAAGTAATAAAAATTTATAGAGGGATCTGATTTTTAATAAATATGCTTCTTGACTATTGGACATAAAAGCATTTTACTTTTAGAGGGAAACATTTACTTTATTTAGCCTTGTCTTGAATGAATTTTTGACTTTCAAGTTGCTAATGCAGTAGAAAAAAATCGAACAATTTACTCAAACAGATACTTTTGAGTTAAAATAGGAGCTGCTTCTCAAGATACATCAGAAATTCAAGCCAGCCAGCCTCACAATTTTATATTCATATAAAAGTATAAAAAGGGATTAATATGTTGTTGTTGTTCATTAATTTGATTTCTAATTTTCTCACAATATTAATATTTATGTTTTAATTATATAATTAAGACATTTTTCATTTTTTCTAGATGAATTTTAGAAAATATTTAATTTTTCAAAGCTTATGTTCACTTGAGAATTTTTTTTTTTTTAATAATAATTTTTATTCTACTATATTTAGGGCCAATTGCAATTGTCCTTTAACAAACAAATTAAATTTCTGTGATTACATAAAATTTAAATGCCATAGATATCCAAAAAGTTTACAATTGATTATTTTCAAGACATTCAATCTTTTGAAATGTTTCTCTTTGGTCATGATATCCTTGCTTCGCATCTCTATAGCTATTGTTTGATAAGATAATATTGGGAAAGCAGCTCTTTTTTAGTTGAATGATGTAGATGAATATTTCAATTGCTGTGTAGTAGTAAATGCATAATTGCTGTAGTGATTGTCATATTACAAGGTTCCCCCAATTACATTATATTCAAATTCAGTTGAATCCTACTTTTAATATGTCAATTAATGCATGCTTACTAACATTAATATTATCCATTGACTTGATTGTATGTGTTCACTATTAAAAAATATTTGGAAAGGTTGGTGCAAATTTATTGTTTGCAAAATTAATTTAAAAATTACTTTAAATCATTTTCTGTTATTCTCTAAACATTCTAGAAAAGTTCTGGTATAGAATTATGAAATAAAAAATTAAAGCATAGTAATAAGAAAATGTTAAAAATGCAGTTGATGTTCTTTCATTTAATTATTACGATTAAAATGTTTTTTGATATAGCAAATATTTATAATTAATTTGCCACTATAAATAAGAATTAGATTTCTCATATTTAAGTTGAATTTGGAAACAATGTTCTGAAATTTAAATGAAACGTAAAAAATTTAATTTTTAACTAATCAATTTTTAAATAAGGAACTATTTTTTAAAATAATTTAATTTTTTAGTTTCTGAAACATTAAGGAATTGAAATATTTGTACCAGTTCACATGAATTATATAAGACATTGAGTAAATTTGTGTACATTGCTTTAAAAAAATAGAATTGTATGTATAATTAAATGTGGAACATAATAGTTTTTAAATATGTTGTAGTTAAATCCAGACACTTTGATGTAAGGCTATTTTTACCATTGGAATGGAAATATGTTCAGATTCAGCATTGCCTAGTGCACCTAAACTTTTGTTATGTATTCTCATTCTCAGTTTTAATTCTCATTTTGCTATTGCAATTTAAAACAAACATTCTCAAGGATAGCATTTGAGAGATTTATACCATTTTTGACTTCCGTTTTACAAATTTGTTGCCCCCCATCTCTGACATATATAGGAAAGTTATTAGTTCGTATCATTTGTGGAGTTTCAAAAAAGAATGTCAGTTTTGAAAACCCAGCACAATTATTTAATTTGATAATATATTTTCTTTTTCAAATATGTTTCTCTGAAATAACATATTAAAGGTTATATGTTTTTTAATTTCTAGGCCCGAAATTACATCCGCTCCTTGCCTGCTATAACTAAGAAAAACTTCAAAGATGTCTTTAGTGGTGCTCATCCTGATGGTATGCTTATAAATTTTTATTTTGTGCTGTCTTTACATGGAACTTTTGAGGCATTTACTGAGGACTTCTTTTAATAAGCACACTGCTCCTAATAAACAATATGTCACCAATGTATGCAAACATAAATAACAAAAAGCAAAAAAAAAAACATTATAACAATACAAAATTTATG